>JAWZYV010003967.1:0-12372 GCA_038373885.1 Cheiracanthium punctorium | reverse complement strand
TCGACTTTCCGAACACTTACGATTAAGATCATTACCAATTCTTGGTAATGATCAAATCGTAGAATTGATCATTACCGTATCGAGGCAAATAAATTTGAATCGATGAATCATTCAAATATATATACCAAATTGAAGCTCAATCGAATGCACCGTTTAAAGGCTAGCGCAATTTCAAGAATTTCGTCCCATAGGCCGTAATGTAAAAGAAATCTTTGTCGTAGCCCTGTAGAAAAACAATAAGTCCTATACACACCAAAATCAATACAGGTCTTGCGACGGGGGTTTATAATATATATACCCAATTTGAGCTCAATCGAATGGACCGTTTAAACGCTAGCGCATTTTCCAGAATTTTCCCCCATAGGCCATAATGTAAAAGAAATTTTTGTCGTAGCCCTGTAGAAACACTATAAGTCCTATACACACCCAAATCCATACCGGTCTTGCGACGGTGGTTTATAAAATATAGACCCAATTTGAGCTCAATCGCATGCCCCGTTCAGGAGCTATCGTGTTCACTCACATACACACATACATACATACATCTCGTAAAAATAGCATAAATGGATTCAGAAGCCCTCAAAACGTGTAAAAACACCCAAATCTCGAAGTCGAATTTTTTCATGATTACAATACTTTCCTTACATGGTACATGCTCGGAAAGTAATAAACAAATAAAAAGTACGGGTAATCTCTTCTCTTCAAACGACCGTGGGATTTATGAGCGTGGCATTACTTATGGTTTAGTGAGAGGTAAGGCGCCCCTTGAAAAATAGGAATATACAGTCGAACCTCGAATGAACGAATGGATTGGGACCCACAATACCGTTCGTTCAATTGAAGCCATTCGTTCAATCGAATATCTATTTTTGTAAAGAGTATCGTAAAAAAATATCCATGCAAGATACCCTTAGATATTGATATGAAAAAAAGAATGATCGTTGTTTACTGGGAGCTTAAAAATTATAAGTGATACGTTAGGATATCAACTCTAAAATTATCTAAATTCTTTAATGTTACTTGTTCTTAAAACTTAATACTTATCGGCACTTTGGAAAGAAATCCTGGATAGTGCTTTGTTTTCGTGGCTGTATTTTGAAGGCACATAAAATTTCCAAAGCTTTGTGTCGATATTCATTTTGTGTGCGAAAAATTCAAAATTTTTGTTTTATCTGCGAATTTTATTTCAGCGATTGTTTTTCGTTCCATCAAAGCTAAAAATTCGTTCAATCAGAACATTTGAGCACCCATTTTGTCGGGACAGAAAAAATATTCGTTCCATCGGAGAATTCGTTCAATCAGAGTACGTTAAATCAAGGTTGGGCTGTAATTCATTGGATTCATGAAAGATGAATAATGAGACAGAATGAAATGGTTTTATGTTCCATGAAAATAAATAAATAAATAAAATGATAGATGCACATGAAATCGGCGTAAGTCAATCCTGCATTTTAAAATCGACAAGGCAGGGATATTATTTTTCAAAAAATAGTTCTTGCGGTGTACTCAATCATTCTGAGATATTCTGAGAAAAAAAAGATGTTTCTTCTCAATCATTCTGAGATAGACTGCTATTGATTCGATGAATCGATTGTAGCGTCCGTTGGAACAGTAGCAATCGATTTCAGGATTCATTCAAAAGGCACAGCGCTACAAATGAAACAATCTAAAAAGCAAAAAAAAAAAAAAAACAATAAAAAATCAGGGATATTTTCCCTCCCGTTGAGCTAACAGTGCTTCACATAATAGTTTCGCCCATGCATCATTCACTCGAGATGTGTCAGCATAGCTGTCATTCTGTTATTCACCCAACCCGTCACTGGGTGTGCATAAACACACGAGGGTGTGACATCATTGTAACAGGAATTCGCACCAAAGGATTCACTCAATGTGTGCCACGTGTAAATACAGGCGTATCTATATACGTATATATATATATATATATATCTCGCCAACTCGCTGTCATTGAACTTTCAGGGAGTGGTACGGTAAGTGCTTTAGGCTAGGGCAGGATTTAGGATGATAATTTTGGGCTTACGTCCATTGAAGAGCTTGTAAGTCCCGAGTTCTGTTACACCTGTGTTCTATTCACGGACTGCTAAAAGGGTGTCTGATGCAAGTCGCCTATTTTAATATTGATTAAGTGTCCCGGTGGAAAAAAAATCTTTTTCCTTACATTACATTATCAAATGAGTCAAAACATGTAAGTAAAAAATATATTACACCATCAGACCAATACATTATCCCATAGGAAACAAAAAATGTCTAACGAGTTTTTAATATCATATCATCTGTGCCCAACAACGGATCCTATTTGCTATGTATGAATGCAGTACAGTAATTTCATAAACTGTTTTATATTTTATTTTAATTATATTTTATTTTTGGCATAAAAAAAATTGATAAGCGAAAAGACTGGCCGCCTACTTTCCTTTGAAGACGAATTTAAAAGTGTTTGGAAATGAAGGATTAGGTATTCGTATGTTGCATTTTACATCAAGAATTTTATGGATATCTCTTTTTTCATTTGAGTTAGGTGAAAAGAACGTTTTGGTCACCCTACCTCCCCCATAACGAACCCAATTTGGAAATTCGTCTCTTACGTAATCGGAGTCCCACTAGGGTCTAGCGTATAAGACACTGAACACGGTAGGTAGCTGAATTTTGAAGGTTCAGGATTCTGGCCTACAGATCTTCTGTCGATTGAACGGTCTGGAATTTTTTGGAAGTTTCAACCAGATGTAACTTGAATACCCGTTAAAACCTCTCAAAACTCCTCCGACCAAGGTACCTCATTCCTTAGACATATACATATCTTGCAGGTTTGCCTTAAACACAATACACGACACAATAAACCTAACGTTAACCAATGCGGATTTTAAAAATCAACAGCTTTCGTTTAACTAATCAGTGTGCAGGCAACAAGATGCAAGTCTTCATTATTGGAGCATAAATACTCTAAAACTTCACCCGAAAAATTTCTATCCATTTTGTGTTGCAAAGGTTTTTATGACGCATGGTTTGAACAGGATGTACCTTCCCTATTTTAAACGAAGATTTATATTCAAGAAATCATGAAAATAAATGAATTATGACAAAATCGAATTAAAATCTTATGCAATTCCTTTTATAACAAATGCGGAGACCCTACATCATTGATAAAATGCTCTAAATCTTTACTGAAGAAAACACACCAGCATTACGATTAAACCCGTAATAAAGATTCATTAAAAAGGATGATTTATGATTCAATTAAAAACGCGTGTAATTCTAAACTTTGTTTCTTTATCCCGTTAACAAAAGTGAATGCAATGGCTGCTTCCAAGTATGAGCAAGGATGAATGAGTATTCAATTTCAAAAGCGTTTAGAAAATGTCTACACTCGCTTTTCCAATATTACGTAACGCAGAAAACACGCTATCTATTGATGCGTTGCCAATGAATGAGAAATTGAATTAAAATGTACTCCGAAACATAGGAGCAGAATGCATGACTTTCTCCAAGCATTGATAATATTCTACCTGAAAAGTGCACTGCAGCTCATTTTCTTAAAAAACGCTTCATATTTATGCATATATGCAATCCATTCATTTGAATTATGCATAAACTAAAATTCTTTCTTTTGCTATACATACATCTTGGTTAAGTTTTTGAATTCCCCATAAAATACAAACTTTTGCTGTAGCCGAAATAATTTTTGATCCTTATTTTTAAAGAGAAAATTTAAATGAAAGAAGTCGATGTTAATGCAATTGATTAAGGTTATGTGTGTGATAATGTATCCCCTAGTCTTTTGAGTATTCAATTTCAAAAGCGTTCAGAAAATTAATTTGAAGTTTACATTCAATTCGTTCAAAATTGGTTCCGTCCTTCGCTGGAAAAATATAATGACACGTGAGAAAATTCGTAATGAGGCAAAAAATGATCAATATCAATCGTATTGACGGATCGTAGCAAGTGTCGTTTTGATGACGTTTTTAGACAAGAGTTTTTTTAATAATCTGTTTGTATGAATGACGATCCAAGTTCTACCTTCGAGTGATTCAACGGGAATGGTTTGAGTCACTGAGTCGGGAATCAGCGTAACTTTATAGTACGACGATGGACGATTGAAAGTGTCTGGTCTGTCACTCTAATATTTTATCTTAATTCAATATGAATCGGTAACTTTCAATGGCTCATCAAGATTATTTTTTTCTTCTCAACGCTGGGACATAAATAGACATTAAACTTGAAACCTTTAGCACAGGCAAGAACTTTCGTCAGCATTGTAGGAGTACACAGAATGGATGTAGTATGTTGCCAAAGTAAAGAAAGCGAAGTTATAATTTTTATGTAGTGTTAAAATATTACAGGTTAGAGAGTCACTCAGTAATACGATTTCATACGCTTGAGTCGTAATTATGGGATGCGCGAACGAATATGGACGCATATTAAAATAATTTTCGCAAAATCTCAAAATCGAATCAACAATTTTGAAAAATTAGAAGCCTAAAATTTAAGTTCAGTGACAACCTATCCTGTCACCCAATTTCGTTTCATTCCCTGCTGTCTTTATTTCGTGAGGCTGGAACAAAATTTCAGCATTTTAAAACGATTTTTGCAAAATCTCAAAATGTAATCAAAATATTTTAAAAATTCCCCTCCTATAAATTAAGATTAGCAACTGCCTATCCTATCACTCAATTTCGTATCATTCGTATGAGTCATTATTACGTGATGTTTGAGGAAATAGAAACGTATTTTGAGAGAATTTTCACAAAATCTCAAAATCTAATAAAAATGTTAAAAAAATTGGACACCTATAGTTTATGTTGAGCAACCATCTATCGTGTGACCCAATTTCATATTTCATATTCAGTTTTAAACGATTTTCACAAAATCTCGAAATCGGATCGATATTTTTTAATTAGATGCTTATAGTTTAAGGTGAGTGGCCACCTATCATTTCACCCAATATCATTTTTTCACCTTTGCAGTTATTACGTGATGTTCGAACACAAATTTAGGCAGTGTGAAATGATTTTCGCAAAATCTCAAAATCTAATCAAGATTTTTTTAATTCGACGCCTATGTTTTAAATTGAGTTACCACCTATCATGACACCCAATTTCATATCATTCGCTTCAGTCGTTTTTACGTGATGCTTAAACAAAATAAGCGTCACGGATAGAATGACAAAATGACAGAAGGACAGAACGACAGAATGACAGAACGACAGAAGGACAGAATGACAGAACGACAGAAGGACAGAATGACAGACAGACAAACTTTTTTTTGAGGGTCGCATCGGATTCCCGGGTGCTTGAAACGGATAGAAATCGCAAAATTTTTGAATTCCAAGAAATGTACAGACAAAAGTCTAATTTTATTTATATAGATTAAGGTACTCGGGTGCGTTGAAGATAGGTATCGGTTTATTTTCATGTTCGTTTTAGCGGAGTCATCGGAACCCGACTGTCGTGAAATTAGACGTGATTGGAAATGGGAACGCTCCGAAAAAAATTTAAGTAAAAATACAAAGTTTAAAATGTAAAATGTTTTTATTGTGGAACACTTAAAGACATAAAAATACAAGGTCTTTTTTGCAAACGTAGGATAAGAATGAAAGTTGCAAAACTAAGAAAATTTTTGAGAAATGTATAGATATATCAGTTTTGCAAGGGATGAAAATTTTTAAATGTTTAAAATAGTTTAAAAAGTATTCGAAACTTTTGCAATACAGATATGGATGACTGAATGAATGTCTTAGAAGCAAATACAGCGCATGTGGAACATGGATCTTGAATGCTTCTTAAAATAGTTTGAACATTTAAAAATGTCCATGTCTTGCGAAAGTAAAATATTTATATTTTCCCCGAAAGTTTCTTTAGTTTCGACATTTTTATTCATTCATAGCCTATATCTTTGCGAAAAAATGTTTTTATTTCATGCCTTTTAGGGCTCCACAAAAGAAAGATTCACTTTTAAAAATTGTGTTTTTACTTAATTTTTATTTTTTGCTTTTCAGTTGCAAATGCAACACAAGTTTTATCCGTATCTAAAATTGAAGTTATTCTATATAATTATCGCAAAACTTGACCATTACACTGTGGAACACTTGTACCTTCGCCGGAAATCGAACCCGGGTCTTCTGGACATAAGCCAGGTAACCAGGTGAGAATACGTGTTAGACCTCTTTATCTATTTTTATGTCAAAGTCTCGATAAGGAAACTGATCTGCAATACTTCCCCTACAGTACTTCGTACAAGAGAAATAAATACAGATTGCTATGAACTAGCTACTAATCATCATTTATTTTAAATGCAGAAAAAGTAAAAATGATTAAATGTTGTTTTCACGAACAGAAATAAACATTATTTTGCAGTCAGCATACTGCTGTACAGTTGGGCAGGTCCTAAAAACACCTAGCAGAGGAAGCGTCCCATGGTGTTAAACATGTGTAGGCCATTTTCTTTTTTTTTACTATTATGAAACCTACAATGGGTTGCTGGTAACGGTGTACATGTAGAAAGTTACCTAGGGTACCTAATTTTGGCGATGTATGGCCCACTTTCAATAATAAGACAAAACGCAACGAAAATAAATTTCCAAAACTGTATCCAGGTTGGGGATATTTCCAAAGCAACTGATGGCCTGTATAATGTCTGTTTTTTTCTGTTTAATGTAAAAATCCTGTACAGTTCCTTGAGAATAATAGGAAAAGTTAGGCTCACAGATGCTATACAAAAGGACAACATTCCCAACTGAAAACTTTACTGTTTAAGTCGTTCTCCTATGGATATTGCTCTCACGATTTTCTTAAAAATCATCCAATTCCCTTTAAAATGATCCACACTGTTAAAAAATATACAGGAACGGTCATTGGAAATAACGAGCAGCAGAGGTGCCCTAGAATTCCAAAGAACGTTTCAGGAAAATACCAGGAGCTTTACTAAACAACGAGCATGCTTCCGATGCATGCTTATCGAGCATGCTTCCAATTACAAGTGCCTCTCCGTGGCACAGTGGTTATAGCACTGAAAATGGTAGACCGCCGAAGTGTGAAGGTCCCGGATTCGGGTCCCATCCCGCGGTCGTCGATCTAACGGTCTGGAGTATCGGTAGGCTTTCTCCAGATGTAACGTGAATACACGTTAGAACCCCTTAGAAAGTCCTCCTACCAAGGCAACCCTCATCTTAGACAGATACCTCTCGCGCAGGTTTGCCTTAATCACACCCAACCAATTACAAATCCTAAATTCTCATCGGTTACTGTTTTCAATCCCGAGAGTCAATATCGATTCACCTCGATGAAATCTAATCTGTTATCTTCCACAAATCTCCGTTTCCACTCAATTGCGCCCCGTCCCCGTTTCCAATAAACACTCATTTAGAGAAAGGACAAGTGTTTGGACCGACAGCCGACAGTTCCAATTTATGAAATATTCAAAACCGAATTAAAACCCTCCTCCCTCCCCGGTCACTCAAGAAGAAGGTGGGGGGGGGGTGGAAATCCTATCCACTCTGAACCCTTTAACGCGCAGTGTTCCCGCTCTGGGAACACCGAACTCTGACGTTTGGAATGTTGCCGGTCACGAAGAATAGATTGGATTTCTATAAAAATAGTGGTGGGTGACAGAGCTCCACGAGAATCCTTTAGTTTTTAGCACGCCCTTTCCCATCAAAAAAAGGTTACACTTTTTTTTTAACAGCACTGGCATCTGCTGAAAAATGGAAGAATGCGAGAACAGCTGGATAGAGGGCCCCATGCTGAAGAAAGGGCAGTCGTTGCTATCGCTCGACTTAGCTACCAGCAAGAGGGCGGAATATCGAAATGTTTATCGCGTGCCACAGATGTTCATTGCGTGCCACTATGCCGCACAGCCAGCTGCGTCATAAAAGGTCTCTAGATCTGTGGCACGCGATGAACGTTTCCATCTTCCGCCCTCTTGCTGGTAGCTAAGTCGAGCGATGGCAAGGGCTGCCCTTTTTTCAGCATTGGGAAAGGGTTGCGCCTCAAAGGGTTAAAAAGAATCATTTGCAATCGCGAACAGGCAATGATTAGGGAGTTTGTGCAGGCCCGGTTGCACTCACGGTAACGCTAACGTTAAATGACATTGGACAATAAAGCGCATGCGCACGCATAAAATGCGAAACAGGGTTGGTCAAAATACTCCGTATAGCGGATACCGTTAGCTTTAGCGTAGGAAGAAACGGTATGCACGAACTCCCTCTTGTCCCACACAGAAGTATTTTAAATGCGTCATTTATGTGATTGCGAATGGAAGCATGCAGCGATATGCTCTGTTAATATCGCTCGTGTGTCTTTGGACGAAATTAAATGAATTTTTAATATAAATGAGATATCCCCCCACTCTCACTCTTCTATTATTGTTTTCAGAGTTTACAAATGAATGTATACGAGGGAATACGTTTGTTGCGATGACAAGCCGAAACGGGAAAGGCAGGTCGTGGCAAAAGCATGGATTGCTGAACAGTTTCCGGCACAACTGCTTCGGACAGTTTTCGAGGATCCATTTGGCAATGGATCGCTGCTATCAGTGATAAGGCCGTGGGAAGTATACTTCCCACCCACTTCATTCATTTTTAACCCCTTCGCGACGGGGAAGCGCAAACGCCTAGGGATGGACGCGAGACGAAAAATAAGCGTCTCGCGTTTCGCAAAATAGCCTAAAAGCTTATCTCGTCTCGCAAAAATCCCTATAGCGTAATGTTAAAAATGTGTGTCTCGTCTCGCAAAAAATCTGTAAATCTCTGTCTCGTCTCGCAAAAAAGTCGTCTCGCGTCCATCCCTACAAACGCCCACTTATCTTTGAGACCGGCAGTCTCTTTCACTTCTGTACAAGGCTGGAGAATTTTTTGCTATGAACCCTAAATCCATGAAATGACAGAAATATCAACGTGTTGTTTAATAATGTTCCGTAGAGTGAGTTTTTAAACTGTTCTGTTATTATATTTAAACGTTTATTGCTGGCACGTATACGTGAGAGTCGGCGCGAAAGGGTTAAATGTCTTCGGAAAACTGTTTTCTCACTTCTCACCCATCATGAGCGCTGCCATCTGCTGAAAACTTCCAAAAAATATAATTCAATTGAAATTCATTAAAAATAAATAATTCATAATAGTGAAAATACATAATTCATTGAAAAATAATAAATAATAAAAATGATAATGCTTTAAAAATAAATAATTCAATTTTTACTGTAGACGGAAATCGGAATGGCAGTTTCTTCTAAAAACGTGCGAAAGGTTTTCGCATTCGGAAGATTTCGTGTCGCTAGAAACATCCCCTCTTACAGCAATGGTTCATGCAGACGAAATCATTTTACCAAAGTGTTGTTGAAGTGTTTGTGAACAGTTTAAGCTGAGGACTTTCTTGGACAATTATCGGTATTGACCTACCCAAAGAACAATAAGTTCTGCAATAACGGACAGTGCGACCGCCGAAACCCAAAATACAGTTTTGTCTTCAAATATGAATCCAATATCACAACCTCTTTTGACAGTTTCTTTAAAATTATTTTGTGCTCAGAGTACTCCCGAGACTAAAACAGTCATTCCAATATTTTTTTTTTTGAGCACACTGTGATTCGTTTGTATAGTTTTATTGGACGACGTAAAGGATTGAGGAATCAATATCTAGTATTATTGGGACCCGCTGTATACTAGGGGGATTGCCTTTAGCTTCGACCTGAAATGAAAGATTAGGAGAGTGAGAAAATAGCCTGAACTGTTGCTGCCGAAACAAAAGCGCATTGAGTAATGGAGGCGTTCTATAATTTGCCTCCACCTTCATTGGAAAGAAAAAAGCGGGGAGAGTTAATCAGGGGAATGAGACACTTGTTTGAACAAGGAGGGGATAGGGACAGGGGGTGATGTTTGTGTCGGACCTAATGGACTGGATGGGAGAATACACTTTGAGGGGATATAGACACTTTGTGCTTGGATACTTCGTAGTTAAGGAAACAAGAATCGCACCTTGAACAGACTGAGGGGTGACTTTTCTATTAACCTAAGATTACGTTACTCTAGTATTGATCGATTAAAAGTACAGCATCTTAAACAACAGAGTATTATTTAGAGAATAAATGCGAAACAACTGCATGAAAATCACAAAAACAGTGTTTTAATATTCGTGATAAAAGGCAGCCTATGGGTTAATGCAGCATATAGATTATCTCTTCCAAATTTTGGACTAAAGAGTCACAAAGATACAAACATCCACATTTATAATGCAGCAGTAATAGCTGTAAAATAATTATACTATTTAACTACAATTTATTTTATAATAAAATGTATTGCACTCATTAAAATGGATGCGCACATATTTTTTTAGAGGCTAGATCATTACAGTAAACAAAAAATGCTGCTTAATGTTGCATTTTCGTTTCGACTAGAACCATTTATATTATAAACAATATTTTTCCTTCTTAATACATAATGTACTGTAATCTAGTAGCTGTACTTTAATTACTGTACTTTACTTTAATTACGTTAATTACTAGTACTGTACTTTAATCTAGTAACCTAAGATTACGTCCTTAAATGACGATCCTATGCATAATGGCCACTGTCACATATAGCCTAAGAAAACAGAATTTTCAATGTGTAAAATGTGTCTCATACGTCCATTAGACGATTTACGAAATTGGACCTCTTTATTCTACAATATGTTGGAGATATGAAAATAAATGCATGCTGACTTAAACCACTTTTAAATAGCTGTAGGGGGAAAAAATCACGTCCGATGATCGCGTTTCAGGGTTCGTACACAAATTGCAGAAGAAAACTATGATTGCAAAAATACATAATATTTTTGCTTTTATGGGTCATTTTAGAATCCCTCAACCGCTTTGTTTAGCATATCTTTGATCCTTTTTAGGATAAAAGGCTGAAACTCCGTACATCACCTCATTAATGTAAGGGGCACATTTTACTGATTGGGAATTTTGTTCTTCCTTTGTACGAGAAAAATTTAAATTGTATAATTTTATTAAGATTGAATCTCCTAAGAATTTTCATAGATACTCTAAAATTCTTTACCTATATAAACGTAATTCTGTAATTTATTGTATATGTCTACGATCCCTATTTTAACACATAAAAGATTAGCAATTTGTTTTCGGGACGCCCTGCATATTGCAAATCACAACGCCCTTTTTCCATCCGAGCCAAAGTGGATGCCCTTCCAGAAAACCTTTAAGAAAGCTCGGATCTATACTTTGAAAAAGTCCTAGGACAGAAATATTTCGCTTCCTAGTTTTTTATTTAAAATATTTCTATTTTTATCGTGTTTTTTCACGCTCGCGTAGTTCATTTTGAAATATCTCAGATTTGGACTGAATAGGTATGAATGGGGCTTATTCATGCGCGAGAGAATGGGGCTTATTCATGCGAGTAGAGATTTAAAAAGTAAATAAACAAACAAAACATGACATGGGCATGCAAAGGCTTTCCGATTTTAATGCTTGGGAAATTCCAGGATTTTGATGGTCGCATCCCTGCACGGCGCGGGCGTTAAGACCACGCCCCTGGTCATAGGCATAGGTCGAAGCATTTCTTTTATAAAATGAATATCCAAATATATAAATGGGACAGCAACTTCTGCATTTGTTGTCGGGAAATTTCTATTCATTTCTTTCGATCGCAACTGAACAGTGGATCCAAAATTTCCCGGTAACTTCCGTTCAAGGAGGGCGCTCACTCAAGATCCCTTGAATCCACTGCTGTACAAAAGAAAAAGAAAACAGACATGAAAAAATGTAGTAAGTTCTAGTCTTTTATGAAACTGCCCGAAAAAAAAATTAAAAATAGAACTGGAAGTCAAAACTCTTCGAAGAGTGACACATTCTGCAACATTTTTGATTTTTAAGAAATATTAAAAATTTCACAAAAAATTCATAACTGATATAGGTGTATCGAATTTTTTCAGTGTACTGAGTACAGCTTGTCGAGGCCCTTTCTAAAATTTTTACCATGCTTGACAGTTATTTTGTATTGAAGTACCCTATTTGCATGATTTTTTTTAGTACACCTTTCATGAGTGAAAATAAGCTTATTTTTAATTATTTAGATTTTGGGGGGCTAGTGAAACGAATAAAAACGGCTTTACAACAGCCATTTTGCAAAACATCCAAACTCAAATCGAAAGGAAGGTATTTCTGTTCTGTACATGAATCTTTCTTTGGGGGAAACGATCCGTTTTGTCCCCCTCCCCCCGCAGATTTCGAATTTTGGAAAAGGCTGTCCAATGGAGCACGTATGTTATGAAATTCACAGCCATGCCCTATTTCGTAGGATGAGCTGCAGTCGTTTTTGCACAGGAAAACGAAAAATAAAGGCATCACTTCTTCCTGCCGCCTTCCTCT
>JAWZYV010003966.1:0-12804 GCA_038373885.1 Cheiracanthium punctorium | reverse complement strand
GTTTCTAGAACTCTTTTTTCAACTGATGGAAATCTACACTATTCTGAGTAGTACAGGCTAATTTTAATGCATATTGCATAAATAGCTTCTTTACAGGGAGACTCATAGAATTACATTACGTTCTAAAGGGTATCTCTGTAACTATTGAACCGATACGAAAACTTTCTTCACTGATAGAAAGCTGCTCTATTCCTGAGTATTATAGGCTAATTTTCATTCATATAACATAAATATAGCTCTTTTCCAGGGACACTTCAAATAATTCTAATACATCATGCTCTATCAGTATCTCTGTAACTATTAGACGGGTTCTTAAACTTTTTCACTGATTGAAAGCTACATTATTTCAGAGTATTATAGGCTACCTTTTATGCATACATCATAAATAGTTCTTTTACAGGGACACTCATAATAATTACATTAAGCTCCATTTGTATCTCTGTAATGGCAGAACTGATTCTAAAACATTTTCGCTGACAAAAAGGTACACTATTCTTAAGTAATATAGGCTACCTTTCTAGCACATATCACAATTTTACAGGGACACTTATAAGAATTACATTATTCTTGATTGCCATCTCTGTAACCACTGAACCGAGTCTTACTTTTGTCACTATTAGCAATCTACCCTGTCTTGAGTAACATAAGCTAAAATTTATGCACAACTAGTTCTTTTACTGGAACACTCAAAATAATTCTAATACATTACGCTCTATGGGCATCTCTGTAACTACTGAATTGTTTCTGCTACTCTACTATTATATATATATATATATGTACACTCCAGGGGGCGTAGCAGGGGGGGGGATTATCGGATATATCCCCCCCCCGAAATGTTTGGTGATTAGTAATGAAATTGCCGTCGATTTTATACTCATATTAAGTTTCAATACCCCCCCCCGAAAAATTTTCCTGGCTACGCGCCTGGATACACACATTACTTACGTGGTGTTTATATTTGTTCTACGTGTGCCTATAATATTATATGGAAAGCCCCCTATGGAAAATTTTGGAGCCCCTCTCTATAAAAACGGAATTGCTACGGCCCTGGTTCTCTCCAGTTCTCAGCAGATGTCAGTTTAGTTCCAAGTCATTTGGCAGTTTTACCTGGTAAAGTTTTCAGGTAGAGTTTTGAAATTGGGATTATTTTATAGATTTCGATGTGCTCTTTCCGAATTTCAACTTTGCCCCCTCGTATCTTTGCCGCTCGCGCCGCCATTTCGAAAAATGGCGCCTAAAGCAGTTTTTTGACAATATCTCCTTTGCTACTCATTTCACGAATAAAAACAATTACAAAAAAAGAAACTAGAGAAAATTTCCTACAATTATGTAATTACCTTTTTTTCGTAAAATCAATAGTTTTTTGGTGTACGAGCGCCACAAAGTGTAGTTCCGTTTGCGTTTTGGCCAAAAAACTCATTTCCACACCACCTTGTGAGTGTAGAGTAAGCGGCGCGTTTTTTTTTTTTCTTTACGGGGGGAGTGGGGTTCCCAGTAGGCTAATACCACGTGCATTTGAACTTAATCCAAAATTTAGCGTATTCTCCTTCGCTTCGCTGTTCTTGATGGACCAGTACTGCGAGATTCCTTGTCCGTAGTATCCGATCGAAATGTCACAGCGCCGAAATGTCTTCCACATCAGCCGCGATGGGATTATCAGTTTCATCGCAATCCTCTTCGTTCTCGATTTCATCATACGTTTGCTCAAAAATAGTCTCTGATTTTTCCTCTTCAACGCCATCTTGTAATGGAACTTGCGAGTTATCACAGGTACCATTGCAATTCGTGCACCATCTACTTTAGGACTTCAGGAATACCATTCCTATAGTCCACTTGGAAAGCACGCTTTCCTTGACCCCTCGTCCATAAGTAAGGTCGCCAAGACGTTTCATCGTCCTCATCAGCGATTGTTCAGTTGTCATATCTGACCACGTACCACACCAAAATTTGTCGGAACGTCTAATTATAAAGTATCCATTAGTTGTGAAAAGTTCGTATTCTTCAGCTGTCATTCTTTCTATCAAATCAAGCATAGCTTGCAAATATAAATGGCCAGATTTTGCATATAAGAGGTGGCCACTGACATGAAAATAAGGCATCACTTTCTAGACACAGTGTCAAGATGTAAATTCCAGCTGCCCATTCTTATTGCCTCGATGAATTGTTTTACAAGTGTAACCATTCGGAAATATTGCACCCGAAATTTCGCCATAGCGCCACGTTGTTCCAATTTCACCAGTTCAGTGGTATGGGAATGAACAAAATGCAAAGCATGGAGGGTGGAAATGAAAGAAGGAGGAGCTAATTCCTGTCACCACACTCGAACCCCCAGCTCTGGAAAGCTTGTTAAAACTTATTTCTTGCAAATGCAGAAAGAGACGTCAAAAGCCTGTGGATCACAAAGGCTGGGTTAAAGTGCTCCGTTATATGCACGAATTGCAATGGTACCTGTGATAACTCGCAAGTTCCATTATAAGATAGCGATGAAGAGGAAGAATCGGTTACTATTTTCGAGCAAACGTATGATGAAATCGAGAACGAAGAGGATTCCGATGAAACTGATAATCCCATCGCGGCTGATGTGGAAGAAATTCCGGTCTGTGGCATTTCGGTCGGTACTAGGGATAAGGAACTCGCAATACTGGATCCATCAAGAACAGCGAAGCGAAGGAGAATACGCTAAATTTTGGATACGTTAAATGCACGTGGATTAGGCCTACTGGGAACCCCCCCCCTAAAGGGGAAAAAAAATGCGCCTCTTACTCTACCTCACAAGGTGGTGTGGAAATGAGTTTTTTGGCCAAAACGCAAACTGAACTACACTTTTCGGCGCTCGTACGCCAAAAACTACTGATTTTACGGAAAAAAGGTAATTACCTAAATTGTAGGAAATTTTCCCTAGTTTCTTTTTTTGTAACTCACTTTTTTCGTGAAATGAGTAGGAAAAGAGATATTGTCAAAAAACTGCTTTTAGGTGCCATTTTTCGAACATGGAGGCGCGAGCGGAAAAGATACGAGGGGGCAAAGTTAAAATTCGGAAAGAGCTCATCGAAATCTATAAAACTGCTAATTTTCAAAACTTTCCAGGTAACCCCTTTTTTTTAACCAAATGACTGGACTAAGTATTGCTAAAAATAATTTTGACATCCATTTTACAAATAATCGACAATCTTTACGGGAAATTAAGTGCTAAATAGGAAAGCATTTTCGTGCAACTGTGTTCTCCTTAATTATTTTATTGAAATCAAATTGATTCTTCGTGAATCAAAACAATCAAAATGTCAGAGTTGCGTTCTCACGGCAAGGACACCACGCGTTAAAGGGTTAACAATCTAAAACGATTTCTCTTATGCTCGAATTAATTAACTATTCCCCTCGTTGTTTTGTCATTGTTTGAGAGAACGTCTCTTGCCACCATCCAGGTACAAAAAAAAATAATAATAATCAAGTCAAGGCATTCACTCGGGTCGCAATAGACCCATATGTATTCGCACCGTCGTCGCACTACAGATGCCATAAAACAAGGGAAATATTTCAAAATTTCAGGAAAGTCGTGCAGCCACGCGAGATGCCCCGGGGGCATCAAGATTTCGATTTTTCTGTGTACTCGAGAGTGCGTGCATGCGTGTGGCATCGCTCGTTTGACCCAGTTCCTTGTGGGGCTAAGGCGCCTTGCTTGTTGTTGATATTGCTCGCCCCATTTGCATTTTATACACGCTCCTCACTGGACTTTCATTTTCTGCGATCTGAGGCGCTGTCGATAAGTCTCGCAAAAAAAGATAAGTCATGCATCGATTGTAAAACACCTTGCCAGCCCAGCACAACCATACTGTCGTTTAATGAGTGATGGAGCTGCTCCTTCCCATCGTTGCAAAGTCTCGGTGACTGCTATTCCCCTTCAGTCGTCCTCTGAACCCGTTGTGGACCATGATCGCAAGAGCAATTCTGCGTCTCAGTGGAAGATTCTAAGACCTGTGCCGAGAAGTACGGAATATGCCTTCGCTTCCACATTTTCAGACATATTTTCCTGCTTTAACCCTTTGAGGCGGAACCCTTTCCCAGTGCTGAAAAAAGGGCAGCCGTTGCCATCGCTCGACTTAATTACCAGCTAGATGGCGGACAATCGAAACGTTCATCGCGTGCCACAGATCGAGACCCGCACAGCCAGCTGTCGTCAAAAAAAAAGTCCCTAGATCTGTGGCACGCTATGAACGTTTCGATCGTCCGCCATCTTGCTGGTAGTTAATTCGAGCGATGGCAACGGCTGCCCTTTTACCAGCATTGGGCAATCTATATCCAGCTGTTCTCGCATTCTTCCATTTTTCAGCAGATGTCAGTGCTGTTAAAAATAATCGTGACCATTTTTGACGGGAAATGACGTGCTAAAAAGTAAAGGATTCTCGTGGAGCTATGTCACCCGCAACTATTTTTATAGAAATCCAATCTATTCTTCGTGACTGTCAACAGTCAAAACGTCAGAGTTTGGTGTTCCCAGAGCGGGAACACTGCGCGTTAAAGGGTTAACGACCAAGTATGAAATTGTTCTAATATGAGTGAAATACGGTTTTTTTAGGTTGTGGTAAAAATCACAAAGTTATATAGAATTTTTAAATACCTTACCATCTAAATGTAGAGAGTATTCAGACGGGGTATCATCTGACATTATTTTTATTTCCAGCGACCGGGTAAACGGCTGCCGACTAGCGAGTAGGTCGGGCGTTTCCCCCCAATAAGTGGTCTCCTAATTATGAATTAATTCCAAGTGAGAGATCTAGCATTTGGATTAGCTAGCTCAGGAGAACTTGGGGGACATGGGAGGCACGGCAGCTTTTACGTGCACCAGCTCTCACCTCAGATTATAAGTTTCATTCAGCATCGATTTCTTGTCCAATTGTTTGAAAGCAGGACCCTGAAACGGTCAACAGAAACTGGAGCCATAACTAGAATCAGACACAGAATAGGCTTTAGAGTCTGACATTTTCAGTGGCGGATTAATCCGAGTTCGTTGTTTTAGTTAGAAGATTGGCATATACACCCATTCTATGGAAGTAAAATACGATCTTTTACATTAATTAATGTCTTCTCGGGGGAGTGGGGGGCGGTCGCCCCTTTAATCCACCCATGGGCATTTTACGTGTCAGAATTCGTTCCAGAGCCTCTAAACTTTATTTTTGTTAAACCTTAATATGTTTGCTTAAAAATTGTCCAAGGAATTCTCTTTTTTGCATCTTATTTTAATTAATAATTCAGGGATGTGATCCATTGTTCACGGTGCATACTTTAACAAAATTTTTACGAACAGTGGTAGGTAAAAATTTGAAATCTTCCTTAAATCCTGGTGTCTTCCCAAGTTGTTCGGTCCTTCCGGGTCGTCAGGTGCGGTTCTTATGTAGCAGTCGGAGGGCAGGCAATTTTTAATACAGTAAACCAACAAGGTCGCACTCAAGAAATGAAATGTAATGAACCGTATCGCACACGAACAACTCAGTCGTTGTAGCGAGTGTTGAATGATATCCATTATTTGTCCTTCCGAAGTGTCGAGTGAGGGTATTTTTGAACTGGCTTTGTATACAAATGGGCGAAAATTATGAGAGGTGACTTGAAGAAGATTCCTGAATCCGCGTGAGGCAGTTATGAATTGCTGCGGAATCGTTGTGCGTGGTCCCGTGTTTCTTATCAACATCCTTGAAGAACAGCAAAAACAAACAAAGAAAAAACATGTTGAGAGCATCAATTATAAAAGACTTTCATCAGAGTCGGTGCCGGATTAGCCATATAGCAGAAGTAGCAAATGCTACGGGTCCCGCCCTTAAGCTTGAAAATTTTCAATTTAGCTTGAGAATATTTCAAAAAAGACTTCATCATTATCTTTTTGTTGACAAAAATCGCAGTTCGGAGGAGGGGGGGGGGGATTCCGGACCCCTAGACCATCCCCCTATGTACGGAAAAAAGGCATTCCTTAAAAATAATGTCACAAGTTTTTCTTTATTTAACCCTTTGAGGCGCAACCCTTTCCCAATGTTAAAAAAAGGGCAGCCGTTGCCATCGCTCGACTTAACTACCAGCAAGATGGCGGACGATCGAAACGTTTATCGCGTGCCACAGATCTAGAGACCCTTTTTTGACGCAGCTGGCTGTGCGCGAGCACAGCCAGCAAAATAGGGTCTCTAGATCTGTGGCACGCGATGAACGTTTCGATCGTCCGCCATATTGCTGGTAGTTAAGTCGAGCGATAGCAAAGGCTGCCCTTTTTAAAGCATTGGGCAATCTATCCAGCTGTTCACTCGCATTTTCCATTTTTCAGCAGATGTCAGTGCTGTTAAAAATAATCGTGACACTTTTTTTTACAGGAAAGGACGTGCTAAAAAGTAAAGGATTCTCGTGGAGCTATGGCACCCGCAACTATTTTTATAGAAATCAAATCTATTCCTCGTGACTGTCAACAGTCAAAACGTCAGAGTTGGGTGTTCCCAGAGCGGGAACACTGCGCCTTAAAGGGTTAAAGAGTGAATCCAGAAATAAACAAAATATAGAAAGAAAACAAAATGCCAAAATGGAAGAACAGAGTCAGGGCTGGACCGGATTACTCCATAAGGCTGAAACCTACATAAGGCTGCAGGACATATCTGTGGCTATTTCGGAAGATTTTCTCTGGAAAGCTAGCTGACTTTCTGCATTTCCCGAGAGCTGTGGTCCACAGAAATGTAAGAAAAAACGCTCCCCATAAAAAAGACCTGCCCCACCATGGCCAAGTAGTTAAGGCACTCAAAAAGTTAGACAGCTGAAGTGTGAAGGAACCAGATTCGAGCCTGTCGCAGGGCTGTCGATCTAAGGGCCAGGAGTTTTAGTCGGTTTTCTCTAGATGTAAAGTGAATACGCGTTAGAACCCTTAGAAAGTCTACCGACCAAGGCACTCCCCTTAGTAGGTAGATACCCCTCGTGCAGGTTTGCCTTAATACACACAATAAAAAGGGCACTTTCCCCCACGAAATCATAATTTTTATTGAAATATTGGACATAAACTTATTTTGTTTTATAGTAAATATGAGGATGGAATTTAATCGGATGCTGATACGTCCCAAAGTTCTTTTGTTTTAGAGTAAGTAGCTCATCAGCCCGATCTTTTCAGGAGTTTTGCAGCAACAAATCGAATGAATCTTTTAATGAAGTTGTAATCAAACTTTTCAAAATGTCTCAACATTCAGGGAATATCTGTGGCTGTTTCTGAAGATTTTCTCTGGAAAGCGAGTTGAGCTTCTGCATTTTCCCCAGAGCTGAGGATCATAGGAACATAGGAAAAACGCTCCCCATAAAAAATACACTCTCCCACGAAACATTCATGTTTATTTAAATATTAGACGTAAACTTATTTTTTAGTAAATATGAGGATGGTTTTTTTATCAGCTGTTGGGCTGTCCCAAAGTTCTTTTGTTTTAGAGTAAAGGGAGGTGGCTTTGTTGAAATTCGAAGCTGTATGGAGTAGGGATAAACCATCTTTAGAAAGCTTTTGGTATTTGGTTTGCTTTATTTTTATTGTATTTACTTACTTACTTATTAATTTTTTTATTTATTTTTTTTTTTATTTTTTTACATTTTACAATGTTTGAACACAGACGAATTATTATTTCAAACAATAATACATGGAATGCAAGCCCCTTTTTATGGTTATTGAAAAAAACACTATTACTGATACAATTATTATATTAACCATGGAACTTACCCGCTTTTAATATGTATTTAAAAATAATTGCTTTATTTGGTCTGTCGAAACCTTTGGTCGACAAAGTCAATGTCGCGAATGGCAGTAAACTTCATTCAGATAAAAGAAAGAGAACTGGGAGGACCTTAGGCACAAAGAACGCTGATTCGGCGGATCCAGTGAAGCCATAACCCCTGCAGGCAAACTGAACAACAAATAGGATTCTTCTCAGATCACTCTTAACTCCACAAATACACTCAGACAATAGCTTGATCACATTTACAGATTTTACATAATCCCTTACAACAACATTGAAAGTGATATGTTAAACATGACATGCTTCTTATATCCAGCTGTTTTTTAATTAATTATTATACGAATTATTCTGTTTTATAAAAAAATCACCAATCCTTTTATTGAGTATTTTTTTTAAACTAAAACATTTTCTACAAGTATTTGACATTTGAATTTGTGTTAAAGGCTGAAAAGAAACTTAAACTAATTTCCACCTTATTTATTTTTATTTCCAACGTTCTGTAACCGAAAATTAAAATCGCGTCAGACAGATGATATTTTCCTTTAAAATATCCTAAATTACTTTTTCGACGGTAGGGCTGTAAAAAAGTAATGTACACATGCGTTGTAGAACAGCGACGCGAATCATGGCCTTTATAGAAATGCGCCAAGTGGTTATGTGGAAGTAACATTCCCCCTCTCATATCGTCGCACTCGCCCGGTCTCTTTGAATACATTCTTCCGTTTATGCAGCGTAATTTTGAATAGCGGAAGTAAATAATGCTAGATCTGCTCATCCTCAGTTCAAATTCTTATGAATTAAATCATTAAATAAATGAAGTTAACAAAAGTTTTAAATATGTAAGCTAGTATTAATAAACACCTTCCAAAGCTGTAAAGTTATTCCTGAAATGGAATAACTTTACAAGTTTGAATTTTTAGAAGGAAAAGAAGAAAAAATAAAGCTGTTTTTAAACGCACAGTTTAAAGTACCTTTTTGAAGGCTCTAGAAACTTTATAGAAACAATTATTATTTTATGTGTGTGAACTTCTCAAGTTATATGTTTGTACAAAGCGCATTCCATAAAAACTGAGAGTTATTTTTTTACATAGTGGCAACACCGCGAAACTAAAAAATAGAAGTGCAGGTGATTTTTTTCAAACTGTTAACTGTACGTTTATGCAAAATTCTAAACGAAGCAGACGATTTTATTTTCCTAGTTCCGTGCTTGTTTAAAGAACTGTTTTATTTGCCCTACAGAAACGGAGATGAACTGGTTGGGAATTGGACATTACATCACGATAATGCTCGCCCGCATGTCGCTACTTCTATCCAGGAATATCTTAGTAAATGCAATATTAAAATCATGCCTCATCCCCCTTACAGTCCAGATCTCGCACCATTCGATTTCTGGCTGTTACAGACGTTGAAGGAGAAACTTCGTGGCAAAAAATGTAACACAGATTCTGAAGTTATTTCAGCAGTGGAGGGTTCTTTGAAGCAGCTTCCAGAAAAGGGCTTCTCTACTTGTTTTGAAAAGTGGGTTGAACGATGGGACCGTTGCATATCCTCTGACGGAAGGTATTTTGAAAAAGAATGATGTATTTTTTGCTGTAAATATATTTCTTGATTTTTTTATAATTTGACTCAGTTTTTATGGGATGCCCTTTTTATATGGGAAAGGGGATGGTGTTAGAAACTCTAAATATACACCCATAAATATTAACATTCATTAAAAAAAAAACTGAGTTGTAGGCATAAATAACTTTAAACATCGTCTGTCTCACTTTATGTTTAGCTTCCCCCCCCCCCAAAAAAAAAGCAAAACTTTATTTTGAGGGGCATTTTTTCCGCACACCAGTTTACTTGGAGAAATTGATTTGTCTAGTGTTACCTCAAATTCGCTCATATTAAATCAAGAAACGTCCGTAAAAGTTGTGTTTTATTTTATACTAGCATAAAATCTAGACGTAGCGCAGCACCCAAGGAGGAGGGAGAGTTGGGATAAACCCCTCCCAAATCTAACACGTATGAAGTAGTTTTATTTTCATTTAATTTGCCCTGAAATTCTAAATAATAATTAAATAATATAATTATAATATAATTAGCACTATTTATTTTCTCAGTTAATTTATCTATGCTGCTTTAATGCGAAGATGAACGCCTCCCCTTTAAAAAAAAAAAAAAAAAAAAAAAACTTTCTGGGTGCGTCACTGAATTTGGTAACATTTGGTAACATTGGCCTCTTGGTAGCATTTGCTACAGGCCCCGCACTGTCTTAATCCGGCACTGCATCAGAGTATTATTTTCGCATACACTACAAGAATATTTAAGCAAAGAATAGTTAACCTGTTTGTTCCCTTCATCACAAAAGATATGAGGACAGTGATTCCCTTGCAGTGTCCATATTTGTTTCCATGCTCGGGTCTTTGAATATCTTGCTCCGACATAGTTTCAGATTTTAAGACACTTTTATTTAACACTTTAGATTCTACCTTTTACTCTTTTTCTACCTTTTACTCTACTTTCTAACACTTTTTTTTCATTCTGCATTTGCAAAGATATTTTCCTCGGAATATATTAATAGAAAATATGTAATGTATATAGTAATGAGTTTTATTAAAAGCTTTATTTTTTTTCTTTGCGTATTTCCCTTCTTTTTTTATATTATAAGCAAATTATACATTTTTCTTTTCATAAATTTGCTTTATTTTTCTTTTAGAGAACTTCGCCGTTTTCTTAAACATCTTCTTATGTATTTTTTCGATGTGATCTCTTCAGCATTCCGACGCCATGTTGATGCCCTAAAACCTTATCTGATGAACTAAACACGTGTTTCCGAATAACTCTTTGGGGCTTTACTTTTCATTTTACTTATTTCTGTTGATTTCATAAAGAATATTTTATTTGGAGCATGATTATTTCGTGAGGTTCCGTAAAAAGTTATTTAAGAGTATATTTTTAATAACAAATTTTTTATGAAAGGACACGAAAGCATGTTTTATTGAATAAGACTGCCACATTTTAATCGTATTTAGTGAAGTACTAATTACTTATGTCAACTGTTATGGTACAAGTAACATCCCCTATCTACAGAGATCTACAGATAAACGGATTAACATATTGTAATCAAATTTGGTATATAGAGTATACACGGAATTTCAAGAAAAATTAGTTCAAAAAATATCTACTAGGCAACGCTTTGCGTGAAGATCAGCAAATTTAACAATGGTAGCGGTTAACACTTTGAGGCGCAACCCTTTCCCAATGCTGAAAAAGGGCAGCCGTTGACATCGCTCGACTTAACTACCAGCAAGATGGCGGACGATCGAAACGTTCATCGCGTACCACAGATCTGGAGACCCTTTTTGACGACAGCTGGCTGCAGCCAGCTGTCGTCAAAAAAGGGTTAAAAAAAAAAGAATTGACATTTTGAACTCTTCTTCAATCAAAGGACTTGTTTGACGCGATCCTATATTAATTTAAAATATTCAGCCTTCAGCTGAAATTAGTTTCCCCTCCGCTAAAGAGGTTTTTTGACAGAACCTTTTAATTTGTATTGGCAGCCATGTACAGGATGTATTTGCATGTAAATCAAACGGGGAGAAACCAACCGTTCTTCCAGTGGTGTCAAGTATTTTAAACAATCCGGTATTTCGGGGAATTCGAAGCCATTGCTTATAGCTAATTCTGGTATTGTCAATTTAATCAAACAATCGTAACATGTTTTGCAAAATTTGCCAATATCATCGATATCTTTGTAAAAGACTAGTTTTATAAAGTCCGTTGTCGCTCCTTTGGAGAGTAAAGTTGTTTTGGAATGGGTTCTTATTGACTTTTTGAACCACAGTCGATCACAACAATAGCATTGGTGGATTGGACCATCAGCAACAGCTTCGAAAAATTTCTCAGCTAATTTACGAAATTCTAGTTCTTCACACCTTACATTTAGATCAGTATCTGTTCTTGGTCTTTTCGATGGTATATCTAGACAGAGTCGTAAACGTTTTCTGTCTTGTCTTCTGGATTTGGATTCCGCTTCTTGAGCACGAAAATCTGGATCTTCCCTTTTTCTTTGCATAAATAGACGGTTAATTTCACGATGACTTTCTTCCGGATTAGACAACTGGCGAGGACGGCCAGCGCGGCCTTGAACAACAGTCCCGGGTATATTCTTCTGATATTTAACGATGTAATACTGAACAGTAGAGCGTGAAATACCAAGCCTACGAGCTATTTCACACTGATCCCGCAAAAATGAAAATTTTAGAAATGCCACGACAGAACACCACCACTTGCTCCGAGGAGGGACAAAAGTTTGAACGCGACTCTGGAAACAAATCCAAGTTCTGAAAAATGAAATCGGAACCTCGGGAACTTGACAGCCAGTCGCAGACGCTCTGACAAAATCTTACAGTTTCCCCTTTTGTTTCATCTGACGTTACTTTGAAATTTTTCAAGTATCCATTATTCCAATCATGTGTCGGATCTTGGTGTGTTTCAAATTTACGTGAGATCTGTAAGATTTTATTTACTATCAATTATCATCCACGACTTTTTTCGTCTGCCAAAAACTATTACCCTCTTTAGCGGAGGGTAAAAAGGAGTCAAAGTCGTCAAAAAAGGGTCTCCAGATCTGTGGTACGCGATGAACGTTCCGATCGTCCGCCATCTTGCTGGTAGTTAAGTCGAGCGATGTCAACGGCTGCCCTTTTTCAGCATTGTGCAATCTATCCAGCGTTCTCGCATTCTTCCCATTTTCCAGCGAGATTCAGTGCTGTTAAAAATAATCGTGACAATTTTTTTACGGGGAAATGGCGTATTCTTCGTGACTGGCAACAGTCAAAACGATCAGAGTTTGGTGTTCCCAGAGCGGGAACACTGCGCGTTTAAAGGGTTTAACAATAGTAGTGGTTGATTCGAAGTGCACTAGCTATTTCAACATATATTGAACAGCTTTTGAGCTTTTATTAACTAAGTTAGAAAATTAATTTTAATTGATTTTCGCTATGAAAAAGCCCAACCAAGTGAATACTTTTTCTCAAAAGAACTGAAATTGAAAAATTGCGAATCAGAACGTTTGAAACAG
>JAWZYV010003965.1:0-13027 GCA_038373885.1 Cheiracanthium punctorium | reverse complement strand
GTGTATTCTACACTACAGGGGAGGGGCACATATATAAGTGCTATCCAATAGAGAGGGGGATTGTACACAAATTTCTACCGTACACAGGGGCACTTGCCTGTTGGAGGGGGGACGACAAAAGGAAGTTTCTTAAAAGGCCGCATGCAAAAGGGGTTCTCTAATCCCTATTCAGGTACTTTCAGGATTTTTCAACTTTCGGTTCTATTCGTAACAAAAATCGCGACATTTTTCGCTCGCAGAGTCACCGATCTCTTCATTTTCGCAAAGTGGACGGCTCGCGAAAATAAGTGCTTTTGCAGTAGTCAGTGTAGATTTTTTTTTTTTTTTTTTTTTTTTGGACATTACTAAAATAATGTATAGTTTTACTTCAAAATTTTAAATTGCTTTGCACACTCAAAAAAATGAGTGAATGTAGCCAAATACCTAACTACCTTAGAATCTCTTTATTAAATATCTAGGAAATTTCGGTTTAAGCATCCATGGAACAGATTGGATAGAACAAGTGGGTTACATTTTTGGTTTCTTATCGACCCTCTCGAGTGGATAACAAAGCAGTGATCTTAAATTTTTAAAAACATCTTCGGGCACATTTTCAACACTGAACGACGATAGGTTTCTTGGTCCTCTACTGACTACAGCGTTCTTTGACCTTTACAAACAGTCAAGAAGAAAAATGAATCATCGAAAGCCAGAAGCGAAATAAAACTGTTTAAGCAAGAAAGAGTTTGGTACCGGGCTTTTTAAAAGGTTTTTAAAACGGTAAGAATCAGCGACAGTGGAATGGGAGCCTAGAAAATATCATCTTCTTGAACGGATTTTAAGTGTATATATATCTGAGGAGAGGGAAAATCTATTTTGGCACCCGACCCGAACCACTCCGCCAAGAAATCGAGAGAAGAAGAAAGGGGACGCAACAACCGTGTTCGGACTTGCAGAGAAATCTCCTTCCCCGCCCGCAAAAACAAGAAAGAACTCATCTCCCCCCGACCGACACCATTCTCGGCCAACTTTCGTGGATGGAACCAAAAGAACGAGAATCGGGTTTTAACTCTTGGTTTCAGTCGTATCCACGACCCTCTATTTCATTCTCTTCCCTTCTATTAGGGTGCCGTTTTGGAGGGATGCGAGAACAAACAGGGACACGATTTTCGCAAAATCTATGAAATATTCAAAACAGTTTTGTATATCTGTAGTTTAAACAAACTTGCCATCGAACATGAATACTCAATTTCACTCATTTCCCCTTTTCGGGAATGGAACAAACAGGCACTCCAGTTTCGCAAAGTCTCAAAACCTATGTATAGATATAAATAATTCGGCTGTTCGAGCCTCGTCAGGGGGAGACCCCCCTGAACCCCCCTCATTTTTTAGTTTCAGGATGGCCCTATTCAAACGATATTCATGGACTCTGTCATTTTATCGCTCCTCTTTCGCGTATGTCGCCTGGTCACCCTATGTTGAAAATTTTAGGAGTGTCACCTATGGATAGAAAAATACATGGGAAGCCTATTCTACAGCTTACGAAAGAGTGCAACAATAGATGAAAGCTGTTGGGAACGAATAGTATTTAAATACAGGTAAAATGTTGTCGCATTTTTGGGATCCTTTTCAATAAAGGGGGTGAGAGATAAAATGATATAATCATTAAAAATTCTCAAGTACTTTAAAACCTAGCTTAGTTAAAACCTAGCTAACGTAGTTTAAGTGACTAGGATGATGCAAAATTTTAGGTCATTTTCTTCCGTGATGGACGGACAAATTTTACACAGATAGGAGGACAAAGATAGGAAAGAAAAACAGGCTACCTTAAAAGTTTGGAAATTCACCCACTCCGATTTTGAGCGATTTTTAAGCTCGAAAAAGCTTTTTTGATATTGGAGGGTAAAAACAAAAAAGTAAGCCGGATAGTGAATGGCTGATGAAGGTAATATTGTAATGAGTTCAGATTTAAAGTTAATAATTACGCACAGTTGTATCGGACCCTTAAAATAAAACGCTGCACAGACAGCCGTGTATGACGGATTACTTAAAACATTGGACATCTTAATAAGAAGCACTTCTTTACATTTCACTGCATTGTTGATCTTCATGCTGGCAATAAAGGGGTCGAGTCGGCAAGAGGAAAATTCGCGAAGCCTCCTAAACCTACATCGAATCCTCCAAGCGAGTTCATTTTTCGAGTTCATTTTTCATTGACAAACCTTCCAGTCAAAATTTTGTTTTTATTTTTAATAATTTTAAAACCGCACGAAAAATGTACCGCAAAAACAACTTTAAATCCCCCGCCCGTTTCCAAGACGCTTAGAGGGTTCAGTGAAATAAGCACTGGGCCAACGTCGAGAGGAACCTTTTCACAAACCGAATGGAGATCCAGGCATATTTTATTTATTTATTCCTATTTATTTTATTTATTTATTTATATTTATTTCCGACCCTAATTTTACATTCGTTTCAAAAACGGAATACACGGATGGGTAGTTTCAATAATAAGTGAAATATTGTGAATGAATGAAAGATTGATTTTTAAATTGTAGTAAATATATGAATTAAAAGTTGGAAGGGGTGGGGAAGGGTTTTCAAGATAGCTCCTTAAAAATGTGTGAAAATGGCTATTTTCATGATTTTCTGTCCATTTTCCCAATGATGATGAAAATGCAACTTCTATTTCCCGAAATGGCGTCTTCTTTCAACTAATCTATCGGCTCATTTTTTCAAGTCAAATTTCACTTTTGAATATATTTTAAATTGGATGTCCCCCATTGAGAACATGGGCCCGTGAAAGGTGAATGTTCGTGACCCACGAAACGACTTATGAAAATATCGGTTGCCATCGTCTGGATGTAAAAGCAGCCGTTCCCATTTCACCGCATTATTCACTGCACGCTGTCATAAGAGTTTTATCAGCCAAGGGAATGTGGAAGAAGTCAATGGCTATGCAATGACTCTACAAACAGTGCTTGTGGCAAGTGGATGTGTACCTAAAAACACATCGGTTTGGAAGAAAAAGTTGCCATTTCACTGCATCGAGACTCTTCGTGCAGAGAAAGGAGTGTTATAGGCAAGGGAAGTTCTTGGACCCTCTCCAAACCGCGTACAACTGCCAGAGTTGGGCCCTATCGCAAATACAGGCATTTGAAATACTGTTTTCAAAATACATTTGTATTTTGTATTTTCACTCGAAAAAGCAAAGTATTTTGAAAATGTATTTTAAAAAAAATTTTCAATGTATTTTTTATTTTCAAAATACCGAAAATATCAGGTTGTAACGAAAGTTTTCCGCCCTATCTACCTGAAGAACTCACTTCTAACTCCTTAGATAACTGTATTTGAACTTTCGGTACCCAACCTGCACAGTGTCACAGGATACAACACTAGTACTTAAAGCTGTACTCATAATTCGTTGATATTCTAGAGCTGACTTTTTGCAACACAACTGGAAGTGAAGGATGGTTCTAATCTTCTAGAGCTATAGTTCCATTTGGAGACACCTTGTACTGAATGATAACTCTAATTTTTCAGAGATTTCACAACACAGTGTTATAAAGTAAACCTCTTTCTTTCAAATGCCAAAAATCGTTTGACACAATAGGAGCCAATACGCCAATGCGAACTGTGTTCTGACGATGTTTGCGGTGGCGGGAAACTTTCGTTACAACCTAATACTTTTTTCATTCTGAAGTTAAATGAATCTTACACCAAAATTGGCTTGGTTTGGGAAAATCAAGCAAAAATAATAGAACTCCTGTCATTCATTTTTTCCCAGTTCATGACATAAACAATTCTGTCACATCTGCACTGTTTTAGTGTTATATAGGCCTAAAGAGGTTTTAGGGATTTTTGCGCAGCTTAGGTTATATTAAACAGGAAGGAGCGGGGAAAATCTCACTCGCCTTTTTAGGTTAGTTTAATGATATTGGATCTAAGAGGCTTTCTGAATATTCATTAGATTTTTGAAAAATAATTTATAAATAATTCCAAATGCGTGACCAAGTTACGGAAAAATAAGCCAGTCAGCATTTCTGAAGTTATATTCCGAGATGGATCCAGCTTCCAGTTTAGATGAATTTGTGAGTCGGGCATTCGCAGTGGAAAAATTTTTCAAAATTTTTTTTGTCGATGCAAATGAGAAAGTGAAGGCGCAGTGCCAGTTTTGCCAACCCAAAGGGTCTATCCTAAGTGGAACATTCAAAACTACTACCAATTTTAAAACTCATTTAAAGGTAAAATCTTAGAAATATTCATTTTTATTTTTTTTAATTACACTCATGAATAATGATATACTTTCCAACTTATGGAATGAGCAAAGAAAATAGGGAAGACCCATGGATTTTAATAGGCTTTTAATATATAGCACTTTAGAGCGTATTTAAAATCTGAAAGTGTTTCAGATTTTCTTACCTTTTTTTTTTTTTTTTTTTTTTTATAAAGGCCAATATATCCAGAAGCTCTTCACATTTAATATAGGACGAAAATTATTTGTTCCTTTTTGTAGGCTTCTATCCTTTAACCCTCTTATTTTTGTAACCAGGGGCGGCCCGACACGGTCAGCATCGCGTTGGCTTCGAAGGGGCTCCATTTCGAAATCATACAGCTAAGTGGAGCATAAAAGGAGGCGTCTTTTTTATATTAGCAGGGGCGACACTTACCGCAGGGCCGCTCCTGTTTGTAACCCTCTTAATTTTAAATTCCATTCGGAATCTGAGAGATATCAGTGCGAAGGAAGCCGGTGAGGAACAGGATTCTCTCCGAACAAGATTTATTAAGATGTCGAACCAACGGGTCGCCGAAGGCGGCTAGTCTCTAATAGATAAAGAATGAAAGCCCAGGGCCCGATTCACCTCTGAAGTGAGGGGAAGCTCAGTCTCCTTTCGGGCCCCCCATCCCCTTTTTGTTTGGCAAAAGTGAAGTTTGAATGATTTTCTTTCATAAAAATATTTTATTCATAAAAAATAAATTTTATTGATTTAATGAGTTCTAATGATTTCCTTTGATAAAATCGTTTTATTCATTCATTTGAAATTTTCCTTTGATCAAAATAGTTTATTCATTCATCTTCATAATAGTTGAGTTCATTGTCACGAGAGTTTACAGTATTTTTGAAATTGCTTTAAACATTAACCAATAAGTAAAAGCATTACCTTACTGGAACATTAAACTTTATGAATGGAGTCCTATTTTTCATGAGGCATGGCATTTTTTCAGGAATTCTCTGTTTGTTTGGATGACATCCTAAAAATCGCAACACAGAAGTTGAGAATTCATTTTGACATTGAGAAGATGTTTAACATTACCTATAAAAAGTCTACCCCTTTCTGCCGGCCCCATATTCCCCCATAATAGAAAAAACACCTCTCAACTGTAGCAGGTGTCCCAGGCAATGACATCCCAGACAACTCCTTTATAAATGTCGCTACATGAAGTATCAAGACTTCTGAAAAGCACCCCTTCTCTTCATTAAAAATGTTTACAATTACTTAAAAAGATCATTTTAAAACAAAATTTTGAATGTTGATCGCAGTTTTTTCAGTCATTTTCGGGGACCCCCTTCCAATTGTGAGGGGAAGCTCAAGCTTCCCGAGCCTTTTCAGTCATCAAGCCCTGTGAACAGGGACTGATTGACGGTGGGGCATTCGGGCCACGTGCCCTGGGCCCCCTAAACTTCCTTTTATGTCATCATAATAGCTACTAAAATGGTCTCTCAAGAGAAAAATTTCTGATGACTTCATTTCATCACAAATATTCAAAATTTTTAATTGAATGCAACTTGTCACGCTCAAAAGGATGCATTCGATTCGACGTTCGATCCATTCGATATTCGCACATTCGATCGGACACCTCAGCAGGCTCCCCCTTTTATCGTTTCAAAGGTGTGTGACGGCTGTCCATACCCCTAAAAACATTTCAAAATCGAAAAATTCATATAAGTGATATCTGTCGTGACATTTTACGGATGGGTCCATGTTTCCGTTGAGGCATGATAAAGGATTTTAACTTAATTGAATGAAGTAATAGTCTGCGGAACATTTTTGTGCAGGGGCCCCCAAAAGTATCTGTGCCCTGGGCCCCCAAGTGTGTAGATCGGTCCCTGCCTGTGAAAGCCCGTGACCCCCTTTTTTGGGACGCCCTGTATCATGCTGGGAGGAGGTGGGTAGGGGGGGGGGACACACGGATGACTCAGGATATGTACGTATCCAATTCACCCATGGAACTGAAACGACTGCCTGGCATCTTCATAACTCATTGTTCTTCGACAAGGAAAAAAAAAACAGAAACCTCCTTCCCTTTTGCATAGTTTAAGCGGAAAGGAAGTGCGGGTATAAAATGTCTGCCTCGCTTTCGTGGAAGCTCTACACTACACCCGATCCTTTTGCGGCATACAATACGCTGAACATGTAACGCATTCCAGGGGGGGGGGGGGGGGGGAGATGAGGAGATTCCATAATCGTGTGCAAATTTGCATGCAATATTCATATTCCGAAAACCTAGACGTACTCCGGCCTCTTCAGTTACGTCGCCGTATTCATTCTAATGTTTCTTTCTTTCTTTTTTTTGAAGGCATGAGACGACCTCCAAAAATCCTTGTTTTGCGAAAATCTTCGAAAACTATTTTAACCCTTCGACGCGCAGGGATCCCGCTCTGGGAACACCCAACTCGGACGTTTGGACGGTGGCCCGTCACGGAGAATCGATTGGATTTCTATCAAAAGAGTGGCGGGTGACCGAGCTCCACGAGAATCCTTTATTTTTTGAGCACGTCCTTTCCCGTCCAAAAAGGGTCACGATTCTTTTGAACAGCACTGGCATCGGCTGAAAAAGGGAAGAAGGCGAGAACAGTTGGATCCTTTCCCAATGCTGAAAAAAGGACAGCCGTGGCCATCGCTCGACTTCACGACCCGCAAGAGGACGGACGATCGAAACGTTCATCGCGTGCCACCGATCGAGAGACCCCTTTTTGGACGACCGCTGGCGGTGCCTGCAGGGAGGTCTGGGGTCGTCCCTGGAAGCTCAGTGCGTCATGCATTCAAAAACGTCCCCGGGTCTCCCCTATTGGACCTGATTTCGCGCGCCCCTTCCGGCAAAAATATATGGACACTCGGTCGATGGGACTTTTACCCATAGGGAGTGGGATAAAACGAGTCTTCACGGTTCGCCCCCCCCCCTCCGAAAAAAGTTTCCGGATCCGCCGTTGCCTGCTTCCTGATGTCCTACACCCACGCCCACTGTTGTGTACAGTGGGCGCTGCCTACACACCCTTTTCTATCTAACTTTCTCGAGTATCGTTTCGTCTGCAGACAACATTAGAGGATAGGATGACAGATGTCATTTCGAACACCCCGAATAGAGAGCACTTCAGCGCGTACAGTGAAACCTCTCCGAGCGGCCACCCCTCTCAACGGCCTATTTTTCGTGGCACGGATTTTTGTGCTCATGGACTGAATGTTCAAATAACCTCTATCAGCGGACACCCGACCCCCCTCTTAACGGCCACCGAGTGGTAGCACCTGACTCATTTTTCGGGAAATTCGACTCACTCCATGCCGCAATTTCGAACGGAAAAACTCGAGGTCAGATTTGGGGTCGAATGTAAGTCCCAGGTCATCTCCCACACCCTGATGGGGTATCCCTCGGACAATCGGGTGTTGAAGTGGTCCTACCCATGAATTTTTGAGCCTTTCAGGCGCTCGTTCCGTCCCTCGTGAGGTATTTCCCGATGTTTGTCATGGCGAGCCAGCTCAACACAAGCGACTCTAGGGAAAATCGATGACAGGATCGAACATTCCGAAGCGGTTACAAACGAACCGGTTAGAGATCTGCTTTTTAAAGTGAAAAACAAACTAGGAAAAAGGGTTGTTTCAGAGAAAAGTAAAAACTTGCACACAGACACAAATTGTATCATTTAAAAAAAAAAAAAAAATGTAAGAAAGCATTCCATAAAGTACTATTTTCTCTTTAGATAAGTTTTCTATATCATTTTAAAAAAGAATAGGTGCCATGCCACACTTGTTTATAGGACGCATCGTAGCCATTTTCTTATAATAGTCCATAGAACCCTGGAGAGCGGCCCACTGTTCTCGGTACGGTGGGGTGTCGCTCCGTGAGGTTTCACTGTATTTAAAATAGGAAAAGGGTTGAGATTTTCTGTCTTTGCACGTGAACGGTGACATTTTTCGACCGCGCCTACCACCCCCCAAAGGTGCCACGAGTGACTCCTAGCACTGCGAATTCTAGACACATGGAGCGAATAACAAGGGGGAAAATAACCTCGTTGGAATGATGTTACCGTGAACAGGTGTTTCACAGCGAAACCGAAGAACGAAAACTATAAGAAACGAAAGAAACGAAATATATAAGAAATATATACGAAATATAAGAAAACTATAAGAAACGAAAAGCACTCAGTCGCTCCTTCCCCTTTCTGCCGCTGAAAAATAAATTCGAGACAGGAGTGGAAGAAGGTAGGACTCTACGGTCTGCAGGTTGAGACATTTTAGTTTATTGCTTAGATCCACGAGAGGCAGGACGGCCTAGCCAAGATCTTAAACTCCCTCGGTGAGGCTCGATCCCGCGGGTTCACCCATGGACGTCCCTTCCGGGTGGAACCCTACGAGGCGCAACCCTTTCCCGATGCTGAAAAAAAGGGCAGACGGAACGACCCGCAAGAGGGCGGACGATCGAAACGTTCATCGCGTGCCACCGATCGAGAGACCCCATTTTGGACGACGGCTGGCTGTTCCCGGCACCATGATGGAATTTCTTAATTCTATTCAGAAAACTGTCCAAAAACGGGACATGCGGCGTCCCGCACACACCTCGAGTGGGACGTGCTTCCTGAAGCCTCAGAAGCGGGACGATTGGCCACTCTAGAACAGTGAGATTCTCTGGTAACATTTGCAACCCGTTTCAAACACTTATACAGGGGGATCCATTTAAAAGAGGACCCATTTTGGCTAATTTTTTAGCTCTAATTTCATATCGCTCAATCATCGTTGTATTTTCAGATCTATTTTTTCAACTCATTTTCTCATAAAAGTAGAAAATCAAAGAGTGTGCAGGGAAAAAAAAATCTGGGTGAGGGGGGTGTTCGGAATTCATTTGGACCCCTCCCGACTCTGCGGTGGAGCCATGTCCCGATGAGCGTTGCCGGACATAGTGAGGCTTTTGGACGGCGTGTCCGGCCAAACGGAACGGTGTCCGGCTTTTGACGGGTGACTTTGGCGGATGAGTCATAAAGCACTTGAACGGATTGGCCATTCGACGTTATTCATATTTCATTAGAATGGAACAAGATGGGTGGTAATACTCAAAGAAGCTTGATTTTACATACAATTTATTGGTCGTACCTATTCATACGCAGACAAAATCCTCCATAGTGTAGGCTGTCCGGCCTTTTTACCCAAATGTCCGGCCAAACGGACGGGTCTGTCCGGCTATTGGGTTGGGCGACCTGGCAACCCTAGTCCCGATTTTCGGTTCAGGAAAAGGGTCCCTTTATCTTTGCAGCGTGTGATATCCCAAAGTATACTTTCTTATACTCTATTAGCTTTCTATAAGAAAGTGTTCGTGTAAGCGCCCCCCCCCCCAAATGAAGGTTTTTCACCCGGGTGGCCCTCTGTCTTCCCATCGGCCCCTGCGTGGGACACCCTTTTCGGGAACATCCCGTGTATTGTTAAGGTGACCCTACGTCCCGTTTTTAGGTGGCTTGTCCCGTTGTCCCCAAGCACAGCTTCGGGACACCGTCATGTCCCGTTTTTAGAAAATGTCCCCTGCAATGTCCCGTTTTTAGGAAGAGAGCCACCCACGGTCACGATTTCAAGAAAGGCCGCTCAAAATCTAAAATCATCCTTCTTTGCTTATTCCTGTAAAAAGAAAACCTGACCTCTCTCCCTCCTCTGTCGAGGAGCAAAGAAATACATACATACAAACAATACATCCCCTCCCCCCCCGTGGGGGGGGGGAGGGGATGTATTGTTTTTGTGTTTGTTCTTTTAATGTTCTTTTTTTTTGTCAACTATTTCAATTTATTAAATGTGTACTTCTTTTTTTAAAGTCATGTTCCTCTTTCGCTTATTCCTCCCCCTCCCCCGATGTCCACTTTATTTTCCCTTTTCACTCCGGTTTTCCAAGAATTTTTTTCCTTCCGAATGACTCCTTCCTCTTTTCTGTGTCTCCTTTGTTTATACATTTCTCACTTTTCTACCTTCTTTCCTTGTGTCGGAGGGTGTTTTCGAAGTCGAAGAAGGGCCTACCCCTTGTACCCCAGAAACGGACGTCTTGCACTCTTTTTGACAATCCATGTGTGTTTTATCAAAACTTTTTATCCTTTTATTTGGATATGAGCATGAACACACAGGCCCGGACTGGGAGGGTAGGGGCCCTCCCGTCTCGAGAGAAGGAGAGGCCGGGTTCTTGTGTAACCGATCCATATTAGGATGGGCTAACTTTCGGGGTATGGGGGGGAGGAAGGGTGTTATGATTCATTCATTAGGATGGATAATGAATGCATTCATTAAATATGGATCTATTCATCTATAGGCGTTCTTCCTATTCATGAATCTCTTGTTCATTCGGGAACCCTCTCTCAAAACATTGTGTGAACTCCTTTTAAAAGGAAGTGTTTCGAAGCCTTCTGGGGCGCCACGGCAGCTGCCAAAAATTTTGCAAGTGTCCAACTTCATTGAAGTGCTATCATTAGAGCACTTTTTAAACATTTTCTTTCTTTTTTCTGTTTGGGGGTCTGCCGAGGGTGGGGGCCCACCCGTCTGCAGACCGTCGGACACCCTGGCCCGTTAACAAAAGCTTTTTTGCGCGTTTTCTTAACCACTGAAAGATACCCAGACCTGTCATTCAGTTTCCCTATACACTATGACCTTAAAAGCAGTCGATGTCCCGTTTTGAGGAATAAAATAAATACACTCTTGCCAAAAAAGCAATAGATGTCCCGTTTTGAAGGGAAAAATAAAGCGTCAGGTTATGTATTGTAGATCGAGTGTTACGTAAAATAATATTTTTTTTTTCAAACCGTTCTTCTCGGAGAGAGGGAAGTCGCCAAAAGAGCGGGCCAAGCCCAGCAGACCGCGCAACCCCCCCGCTTCGCTCTACTGAGCAGTCCGGTAGAGCACCGTGCTCTATGGTTCTGTTCGCAACGGATTTCTTTTCAATGGCCACGGCTCATGCATGCATGCGAACGCATTCAAAGCGAAACAAAACAAGGGGCAACGGTTGGACGACTCCGAAAGAACCCGCAATTAAAAGCGGCGTTCTGCGGGGGGGGCGAGGCGCTTTTGAGGACGGTGCATCGGGCGGCCACCGCCCACCGCAACACGGCCGTTAACGGTCACAAAAATGATGTTGGGACGGGCTCATTACGGAAACAAATAAAAAAGCGTGCGGCGGAACAGACAGGGCTTACCCACTCACTCCCTCATGACGGATCCTCGAAATCAGGGGTGTCGTCGAAGGGGGACGCCGCCCCCCTTTTTTTTCGTGTCCGTCCATACGTACCCCCCCCGACTTTCTAGTTTCGCGGAGAACGCTCCTTTTCCAGGATTTTTTAAAACCCTTCGAAGCCATTCAAATTTTCGAAGGCATTCGACATTTCGACTGCGGGACAGACTGTCTCTTTAAAAGCTGTACTGCCTACTGAAAGAAACGACACACTTCCCTTACAAACTTTAAGAGAAAAATGCTTAAAAATAAAACATTTTGCAAACCGCGTCCGAAAAAGGGAGTGCCGTTCCACGTTGAACCCATGGATGCCGAGTGTCCCTTTTTGGGGACGGCCTTTTCGCTACGAGTCGAAAACGTTATTTATTTTTCCTACCCTTTATTCGTGAGTTTTGAGCCTCCACTCTGCAAAATAGTTGAACAGGACCCAGTAGGATGACGATATTTCGTTTTTTAGGCATCCTGATTTTAAACGAAATCATCCCTTGTTCAAGAAGTGGACATCCGAAATGGATCTATTATTTCTGCTATCCGTCAAAATCGAAGAAAGTCGAAAAAATATCCAGGCACAAATGGGTTAAGAATTATTATTATTTTTTTTTTTTTCTGAAAGTTTCGAAGAAGGCACAGTTTTTTGGTGTAGGACAGTGTGTCGTTCGGCTTACGAATGACTTCGAGAATGTTTTCGAGACCCTGGTGTATTAGTTTATTTCAATTTTTTTACAGAGACCCAAAAACCTTCACCCCTCCCCCCCGCCACTCCGAAGGACAGCCTTAACCCTTTCACGTGCAGTGTTCCCGCTCTGGGAACACCCCACTCGGGCGTTTGGACGGCTGCCCGTCACGAAGAATCGATTCGATTTCTGTAAAAAAGAGTGGCGGGTGACCTAGCTCCGCCAGAATCCTTTCCATTTGAGCACGTCCTTTCCCGTCCAAAAAAGGGTCGCGATTCTTTTTGAACAGCACTGACCTCTGCTGAAAAAGGGAAGCATGCGAAGAACAGCTGGATAGAGGGCTCCATTCTGACAAAAAGGGCAGCCGTGGCCCTCGCTCGACGGAACGACCCGCAAGAGGGCGGACGATCGAAACGTTCATCGCGTGCCACAGAACGAGAGACCCTTTTTGGACGCAGCCGGCTGAACGTTTCGATCGTCCGCCCTCTTGCGGGTCGTTCCGTCGAGCGATGGCCACGGCTGCCCTTTTTTCAGCATGGGGAAAGGGTTGCGCCCCGAAGGATTCAAAATTCATCGGGATCGGACTTTCAAAAACGAGCCCGAACTCGTCTCTATCGGCCACGGGTTCGATGTCTTTTTTTTGCAGCACGCGTTGTAACTGTCTCCCTAGCGAGTGGGTTTCATCTTCGTTCGATTTTTCTCCACCCTGCTGAGAAAAAAAGCGTTCTCTACCAGACGAGTGCTCATTAAAAAGAGAAAGTGGCGAAAGGGAAGAACTAACGATGCGTGCGTGAGTGCTAATGAGACACCAGACCAGCGTTACGATAGGAAAGTACATCGCAAATGAGGGAGGAATCCGCCCGAGGCGCTGTGATCTACCTCTTTGCGAATACTGCTATAACTATACT
>JAWZYV010003964.1:0-13229 GCA_038373885.1 Cheiracanthium punctorium | reverse complement strand
ACACAGTTCTATATTTAATCTCTAGTACTATGATTGTGAGATTATAATGCAATTAAGTAATTTCGCGTAATCACAGGGAATGTCACCACACTGCTCCCCTAACTTCAGAGTGCCCATAGACGCAAATACGCATGCGCTGACTGAACCAGTCCAGTATTAAAATAGGGGTGAGGATACCAAACAGCGGGAATGCTTAGAAGTTGTTGACAGTTTCGGAATCAAATGAGAATGACAACCACAAACGAAGAATTTTTTTTCAACAAAAGAAAATTAATAATGGTGCTTCATAGGCGTAACTTGATCTTCCAAAATGGGGGGGGGGGCAAAAGTCATTTTAAATGAAAGTCTATATATGCGCGCCCGTATATACGTGTATATATTACTATATTATATTTTTAGACTGCCCCATAAAAAATTAAACTATAAAAAATTAGAACGTTAAATGTACGAAACCTAAATAAAAAGGCCGGGACCTTTTGCAAAATTTCTTACTTTTAGTCATTAAATGCAAAACATTTCTATATAGACTAATTTGCCTGGAAAACCAGAAACTCGAATTCATTTTCTCCCTTCTCATAGTCGGTAAATCTCAACTATCAAAGTGAATCTATTGGTGTACGTTCGGATAAAGCCATCTTAGCCCATTAGAAAACGTTCTATTCGGCCATTTTTCTTTGTATAACTTCTCAAGGAGGATAAAAAGTTTTAAAATTCAATGGAGAAGTGTCTGTTTGATTTTTGCGTAGGTTCTGGCTTTAAAAGGAAATTTCTCATTATTTATAGGTAGACAATTATGTTTAAAGTGTGTTTACAATTAACAATCATTCTTCAGCAATAAAAGAGAAGAAAATGCGCACTTCAAGAAAATTTTTGATCGTAAAATTCTAGATATATACTAAAAATAATAAAATATTAGAAAAATAAGAGAATCAATGAGTATCCTTCCTGATTGTGTTATTAATAATTAAGTATTAGTCTTCTTGATTGATTGCAAATACAATGTAAATAGCTGTCTGAAAGAAAAAAAAAATCTGGAGTGACACCACTCGACTTTCCGAACACTTGCGATTAAGATCATTACCAAGCATTTAAATAAATTTTAATCGATGAATAATTCAAACATATATACTTAACTGAAGCTCAATCGAAAGCGCCTTTTAAATGCTAGCGCACTTTCAAGAATTTCTCCCCATAGGCCATAATGTAAAAGTAATCTTTGTCGTAATCTTGTAAAAAACTATAAGTCCTATACACATCAAAATCAATACCAAAATCAGTATTACGACGGTAGTTTATAACATATATACCCAATTTGAGCTCAATCGAAGGTACCGTTTAAACGCTAGCGCACTTTCAAGAATTTCTCCCCGTAGGCCATAATGTAAAAGAAATATTTGTCGTAGCCCTGTAGAAAAACTATATGTCCTATACACATCAGAATCAATATCGGTCTTGCGACGGTAATTTATAACATATATACCCAATTGGAGCACAATCAAATGCCCCGTTCAGGAGCTATAGTGTTCACTCACACACACACACACACACACACACACACACACACACACACACACACACACACACACACACACACACACACATACATACATCTCTTAAAAATAGCATAAATGAATTCAGAAGACCTCAAAACGTGTAAATACACCAACATTTTGAATTCGAATATTTTCATGATTACAATACTTTACATGATTTCATTTTATGACATTACATTTACATGATTATATTTCATGATTACAATACTTTCCTACATGGTACATGTTCGGAAAGTAAAAATGATAAGAATTTGAAGTAGCATTACTATTGGGACTCACATGCCCAAAATATCAAGCATAATTTTACCTTTTTAAAGTTTGTACTTACCAAAGTACAAAGCTGAAAATGTAGAATTCACGTTTTATTTTAGAAGAAAAGATTAAAAAAAAATAATAAACAAAATTTTAATTGCTATTTCAAAAAGTATTAAAGAATTCGTGAGTTAATGGCGTAAAAACCAAAACTTGTAATTTGACGGCAACAACAACAAATTTTAATTACTATCTTTGTGTTGCTTCTCTTACGCCCGTATTTACCAAGTACTTGCTACTCGTATTAACTCCTCCAGACGCTAAATAGACGTCAAATATACATGCATTCGACATCTGACCCTTGTTTTGGTGGGTTAACGCGAGTGCCGAATACTTGGTGAATACGGCCGTTAATGAATTGCGTTTAAACTAAAGCTAAGCGTATGCCTCGAATTGGTGCGTCTGAGTTAAATTTGTCAATAATTTATTTATCTCTCTATTTCGTTCTATATACAGTAACGCCAAATGGCTCAGCCTTTCCTGTCCTGATGTTAAACGCAAATATATTTCAACCTTCGCAAGGATGAAAAGCTAGTTTCACATAAAGCTGTATTAGTAGTCCATAGGTTAAAAATATTACCAACTTCTTTCTTTTTACTACTGGGTCTGTGCAATTTTGCAAAGTGTACCAGAAATAGAAAGTAAATTACAGTTTTCGTGAACATTTTTTACCAAGTAGTAAAACTAGATATCTAGTTTTGTGGGACCAGTGTTAGGGGGAGGCCCTTAAGCAAGGCCCTGTTTCTAATGCATATTCACGTTATAGCAAGAGAAAACCACCCAAAACTCCAGACCATTATATCGACAGCCTAGCGAAAAGCCAAAATCTTATGCACGCTCTCCCAGTGTTCAGTGTCTCATCCACTTGGACATTGGTCGGCTTTATGGAGCTTTAATAGAATAATAATATCGAAAAACTAATATTATTAATGTTTGTCCAAATAATCAAATCGTTTTACAGCAGTTCATATTGACCCTTTAACGCTCAGTGGTCCCGCTCTGGGAACACCAAACTCTGACGTTTTGACTGTTGCCAGTCACGAAGAATAGATTGGATTTCTATAAAAATAATTGCGGGTGACATAGCTCCACGAAAATCCTTTACTTTTTAGCACGTCATTTCCCGTAAAAAAAATGGTCACGATTATTTTTAACAGCACTGACATCTGCTGAAAAATGGAAGAATGCGAGACACAGCCGGGTAGATTGTCCAATGCTGAAAAAAGGGCAGCTGTTGCCATCGCTCGACTTAACTACCAGCAAGATGGCGGACGATCGAAACGTTCATCGCGTGCCACAGATCTAGAGACCCTTTTTTGACGCAGCTGGCTGTGCTCGCGCACAGCCATTTGCGTCAAATAAAGGGGTCTCTAGATCTGTGGCACGCGATGAACGTTTCGATCGTCCGCCATCTTGCTGGTAGTTAAGTCGAGCGATGGCAACGGCTGCCCTTTTTCAGCATTGGGAAAGGGTTGAGCCTCAAAGGGTTAATCAAGTGTTAGGGGGAGGCCCTTAAGCAAGGGCCCTGTTTCTAATGCATATTCACGTTATAGCAAGAGAAAACCACCCAAAACTCCAGACCATTATATCGACAGCCTAGCGAAAAGCCAAAATCTTATGCACGCTCTCCCAGTGTTCAGTGTCTCATCCACTTGGTCATTGGTCAGCTTTATGGAGCTTTAACCTTTTAACGCGCAGTGTTCCCGCTCTGGGAACACCAAATTCTGACATTTTGACTGTTGCCAGTCACGAAGAATAACTTTAATTTCTATAGAAATAGTTGCGGGTGACATAGCTCCACGAGAATCCTTTACTTTTTAGCACGTCATTCCCCGTTAAAAAAAACTGTCACGATAATTTTTAACAGCACGGACATCTGCTGAAAAATGGAAGAATGCGAGAACAGCTGGATAGATTGCCCAATGCTGAAAAAAAGGGCAGCCGTTGCCATCGCTCGACTTAACTACCAGCAAGATGGCGGACGATCGAAACGCTCATCGCGTGCCACAGATCTAGAGACGCTTTTTTTGGCGCAGCTGCACAGCCAGCTGTCGTCAAAAAAAGGTCTCTAGATCTCTGGCACGCGATGAGCGTTTCGATCGTCGGCCATCTTTCTGGTAGTTAAGTCGAGCGATGGCAACGGCTGCCCTTTTTTCAGCATTGGGAAAGGGTTGCGCCTCAAAGGGTTAATAGAATAATAATAACGAAAAACTAATATTATTAATGTTTGTCCAAACAATCAAATCGTTTTACAGCAGTTCATATTAAGAAAAAATATAAATCGTCGAAAAATCCAGAAAAAACGATCATTTTATGCCTTGTTAAAAATCTCCTTTTCTTGCAAGGTTCTGAAATACATTATAATTAAGCTCAGGGTATATTTTCTATATTTTGCGACCTCTCTTCCCGCGGCACTTTCTTTAATGTTAGCGACCTGTTAAATTTACAGCAGGTCGAGCTGAATGTTCACGTTTTTCCTTGATTTGGAAAGAAAATTTTAAATTTTTAAGAAAGTCCAGTACGTTATTTTTACTTTTTTATTAATTTATTTTATGCTTTCTTTTTTTTTGGGGGGGGGTTATATTGTAAATATTTTTAAAAAGTTAATGTGGAACAAGATATTTAACCCTCTCGTCACCGAATTATGAAAAATCAGAGAAAAAAATCTGTCTAGCATTTAATGCATCTCAAATACTATTATAAATCATGCAAAAATATTTTTTTCTAATGTCGATTAATATTAGATTTTACTAATATTAATTTCTGCATTTTCGAAACATTTTGTTGTGCTAAAATTAATTTAAAAGGATGCACATATTAGGTAAAGGTTGAGGAATAAGAAAAAAACTATATTTACCTTAAAAAGAAAAAAAAACGATAAAAAAGCAGCGTCAATATTTTCTTAATTTTTCTCCTGAAACAATGAAGCGAAAACTGTAAAAAAAATGATCTAAATGGACTAGTACTGCAATCTAGGCACGATTTATGCATCTAATTAAGAGCCTCATATACTTTCTACACGAATTAATGATATTGATATCACTGAAAGAAAAAAATACTAAATTCAACTGTTTTCTCTCTAAATATTGCTATTTTAAGTAGGAGCCTCATATGAGGTTCAGGGTGACGAGAAGATTAATAATTTGAGGAGCTGGAACAAGGGCGGCTCCAGGCTGAATTTTAGGAGGAGGCCATTGAACTTTTTAGATAGTCTATAAATTGTTTAAAATGCCAATTTAACGTGAGGAATCGTAAAGTATACGAATCTGAAGTTCAAAAACAAAAAGTTCGGGGGGGGGGGCTATGGCCCATATGGCCCCCTCACTGGAGCTGCCCTTGAGCTGGAATGACTTTTAGCATGATTTCATTAGCCAAAAGCTCGGCACAAGTTATGTAAGTTTCTGAGTTGAAGAAGTAGTCAAGGAAAAAAAAGGGGGGTTATATAAATTAGGTGAATTTACATATACTAGTATGTACTAAAGAATATTCTGAGATATTAGCTTAGGCTCAGCTAGACTTAAGCGAATTTTTTTAATGCTGGTAAATAGAATTATAAGCACATCGCTATAAATAATAGCTGCGAAGGCTCCCCTTCTGTGTCGAATGTTGCTTCTCCGTATTGTTCGGCAGCAACGCTGTGAACAGCAGGTCAAGAGGTGAATTTATTGCTACGTCTTTCTAATGCATGGAAAGCTAAAAGGGTTAAAGGTATCGAAATACCGTCAGATGTCAGTGCTGTTAAAAATAATGGTGACAATTTTTTCACGGGAAATGACGTGCTTAAAAAGTAAAGGATTCTCGTAAAGCTACGTCACCCGCAACTATGTTTTATATAGAAATCCAATCCATTGTTCGTGACTGGCAACAGTCAGAGTTTGGTGTTTCCAGAGCGGGAACACTGCGCGTTAAAGGGTTAACGCAGTGACATAGACTCACTTCGGATCCCAGCAAACTCAATTGACATTCAATCATGTTCAACAGTCTGCATAACATTCTTTTTTTACTTTCCGAACATGTACCATGTAAGGAAAGTATTGTAATCATGAAAAAATTCGAATTCGAGATTTTGGTGTATTTACACGTTTTGAGGTCTTCTGAATTCATTTATGCTATTTTTACGAGATGTATGTATGTATGTGTGTATGTGTGTGTGTGTGTGTATGTGTGTGTGTGTGTGTGTGTATGTGTGTGTGTGTGTGTATGTGTGTTTGTGTGTATGTGAGTGAACACGATAGCTCCTGAACAGGGCATGCGATTGAGCTCAAATTGGGTATATATGTTATAAACCACCGTCGCAAGACCGGTATTGATTTTGGTGTGTATAGGACGTACAGTTTTTCTACAGGGCTACGACAAAGATTTCTTTTACATTATGGCCTATGGAGGAAAATTTTGGAAAGTGCGCTAGCGTTTAAACGGTACATTCGATTGAGCTCAAATTGGGTATACATGTTATAAACCACCATTGTAAGACCGGTATTGATTTTGATGTTTATAGGACTTATAGTTTTTCTACAGGGCTACGACAAAGATTTCTTTTACATTATGGCCTATGGGGAGAAATTCTTGAAAGTGTGCTAGCGTTTAAACGGTACATTCGATCGAGCTTCAATTTGGTATATGTGTTTGAATGATTCATCGATTCAAATTTATTTAAATGCTTGGTAATGATCTTTATCGTAAGTGTTCGGAAAGTCGAGTGGAGTCACTCCAGATTTTTTTAAGCGTTAATACAACATATGACTCCCAAGAAAAGAAAAAGAAAAACAAAAGTGAAGACGTTTACTTTAGATTGATGGGCTCTGTTAGACGCTGATATACTACTTTAGTAATAGCTTCTAAAAAGTACTGGAGTTTTTTACTTTTTTTTTTTTTCATTCAGGAGATTCTCTGCACTTTTTCTTTCTGCAAAGACGGGCCCGGTTGAAAAAGTTTCTGCTCGTTATTCATACCCTAACTGTTTGAATAAGGTGCAAACTTTCACGAGGGTTGTCGAGAAAGTTCGGGAAAGAAAAACTTTTAGAGCAGATCTAAAAAAAAGTGAATGTTATAAATAATGAAATTTTTTCTTGTTTCAGAGAGACGTTTTGTTCGAAATTGAAATATTGGCTTGTTGAACAACACCACGAGATAAAAAGGAAGAAAGACAAATCAAGCCCAAACATCGATTATATATAACTTTCTGAGACGTAATTATATTCCATATGCATAACGAAATTTGAAGGATTAAAAATATCTCACTAATATTGAAAGAGCATAATTGGCATGTAATTTGTTGTCATGAATTTCATGGTTGATCTGCCCTTCTAAGCTTTCATTTAGGCTAAAATCAATACGCCATTTGAGAAATTTGCCAAAAATGGCATTTTTCGATGTAAATCAGTTTTGGAAACTTTATCCAGCGTCAATCTTGGTTCTATCTATCGTTAAAAGTCAACAAATTTTGCAACCATTTCACAAGTTTTGCAGGTTAATCTAAATAAACAAAATTTAAGCTTTTATACGGCCAGCATAGCAAAAATTTACCAATTTGTAAAATGTGCATTAATTAAGTGATGCATAAAATTTCGGTCTTTCACCATAAAAAGGCTCAGACACATGGAAATAAGTATACGTTGAGTTAAACCCCTTTCAATGGCTCCCGAAGAAAATAACTCAAATCGACAGATCGCGTTCCTTTGACTGTACACAAATTACGAAAGAAAATAATGATTTCATAAATACATAATACTTTTGCTATTATTGGTATTGTATAGCTCCATACCAATTTTGTTTCAACATATATCTGAGCGTTTTTTTATGATGAGAAGCTGAAATTTTGAACCTCACTTAATTTATGTATGGGCATGTTTCACTAACTGATAACTTTTATTGTACGACTGAAGTTTTCCGTACTTCAGATAAAAATGTTAGTTGTGTGTATTTATTTAGGTTTAGTCTCCTGATAATTCTATAAGATATCATATAATTCAGTACCTTCTTTTACGTAACTTGGTAATTTTTTAAAAATTTATTATACATGTCTAAGATCAATATTTACGGAATATAAGCCGTCTAGGTCAATACTTTTGAGATATCTTGTATATTAATGACTATGTCATTTTATCTGTGACCCCCTTTATTGAAAATTGTCCTAAAAATGTGTCCCAAAAAAGCGACATAAAAACGCGACATAATTTTACATATGTTTAAATACTATTAGTTTCACAGCAGCTTTAATCTATTGGTACAATATTTCGTAAGCTGTAGAATATGCATCACATGCATTTTTTACATATATTCAAATACTATTAGTTCACAACAGCTTTAATCTATTGTTACAATATTTCGTAAGCTGTAGAATATGCATCACATGTATTTGTCTCTAAATAGGTTACAATCATAAAAATTTCAACATAGGGTTACCAGGCGAAATACCCGAAAGATAAGAGATAAAATGACATAGTCATTTAATATCGTTTTAATATGGCAATAATGAAGCTAAAAAATCAGGGGGTTTCAGGGGGGTCTCCCCCTGACGAGGGTCATACAGCCGAGTTATAAATATATACAGGGTGTCCCAAAAAAGGTGGTAACGGGCTTTAATTATTTATCTGACAGAGTTGGCAGTGTAAATTGAAAAAATGTTCAAAATAAGGTTTGAAATAAGACTGTTAAGAAAAAAATTCCTCTTGTTAATTTTCAAAAAGTGACATTTTTTAAATTTGTATACGACCCCATATACGACCATTTGTGTACGACCATTTTACTATTTTCCACGACCATTTTGTAATTTGTATAGGACCATTTTACTAATTTCCACGACCATTTTGTAATTTGTATAGTACCATTTTACTAATTTCCAATTACTAAAATGTGCTCCCTACACTCATGAGATGACATACACAATTTGACAACGATACCTTAAAAAGTGTCGGAGATAGGAAGATAAATATAACTCTGACTTAAACCACTTTTCTGTCGCTAGCGAAGGGAAAAATCAAATCGAATGATCGCCTTTCAGAAGTTGTAGAGAAATTACGAAAGAAAATCTTTTTTTTTTTTTCCACTCTAGCAATAAACGTTTACATTCAAAATCATGTATAGTCCCCCAATCATCTTTCTTTAACCCTCTCGTCACCGAATTATGAAAAATCAGAGAAAACAAATCTTTCTAGCATTTAATGCATCTGAAATACTATTATAAATCATGCAAAAATATTTTTTTCTAATGTCGATTAATATTTGTCGATTAATGTCGATAATAATAATTTTTCTAATAATAATTTCTGCATTTTCGAAGTATTTTGTTATGCTAAAATTAATTTAAAAGGATGCACATATTAGGTAAAGGTTGAGGAATATGAAAAAAGCTATACTTACCTTAAAAACCAAAAAACAACGGTAAAAAAGCAGCGTCAATATTTTCTTAATTTTTCTCCTGAAACAATGAAGCGAAAACTGTAAAAAAATGATCTAAATGGACTAGTACTGCAATCTAGGCACGATTTCTGCATCTAGTTAAGAGCCTCATATACTTTCTACATGAATGAATGATATTGATATCACTGAAAGAAAAAAAAATACTCAATTCAATTGTTTTCTCTCTAAATATTGCTATTTGAAGTAGGAGCCTCATATGAGGTTCAGGGTGACGAGAGGGTTAAAGATATATCTGCGAGGCTGTATGATGAGAGGCTCAAATTTGGTACATAACCCCATGAGTGTATGGCGCACATTTCACTAATTGGGAATGTTTATATGCAGGGAATGTTTATATGCAAAATTTCTGTCTTTCACCATAAAAAGGCTCAGACACATGGAAATAAATATACATTCAGTTAAATCCCTTTCAATGGCTCCCAAAAATTAAAAAAAAATTAATTATATAAAAAAAATAAATATAAATCAAATATAAAATTAAATATAAATAATATTTAAAAATTTAAAAATAATAACTCTTTGTAAATGAACGAGAGGCATTTTTTCTTAACAGAATCTCATTTGACCTAATTTTGAACATTTTTTTCAATTTACACTGCCCATTTATCTTTAATAGTTAAAGAATTAAATCTCGTTATCACCTTTTTGGGTAGGTATGGACGCTAGACGGAAAATTGGCGTCTCGCGTCTCGCAAAGCAGCCAAAAAGCTTTGGCTCGTCTCGCAAAATCCCTATATCGAAATGTTAAAAATGTCTGTCTCGTCTCGCAAAAAACCTATAAATCTCTGTCTCGTCTCGCAAAAAATCGTCCCTCGTTCATCCCTATTTTTGGGACAACCTGCATATATCTTCACGGGCGAAGAATGGTTGGACATCTACTATTGAATAATTTCTTAATATCTTCTCCAGACCAAATTTTAAATTAATCGTTTCAAAGTGCTTAATTTCATATTTAGGACTTCATTTACGACATATTTGGCATATATGCCTACAATCATTTGTCCGCAACGCACGCTGTCTTCTTTTATAATACGTAGAAAACAATAAACAAAAACCGTGATCTACCGTAGAGCAAAAAAAAAATTTTTTAATCTTGGTTCAGCGTTCAGATTTAGATCAGATAGAGGAAACCGTCACGTTGAAGCCGAAGTGTAATTGCAATACACGTTAGCAATCCTTTTAATGGACGCATTCTTCCGCTGATAAAAGTCAAAACTTTTGTTTTTCAGGAGATAGAAGGAGGGAGAAAAAGGCCTGAATTTTTTGACTCTCCGTACTTCAGAAAGACACTTTAAGCAATAATGGCGTAGTTTTTAACTTTAAGCACTTTTTATAGCGGACTGAACAGAACGTGTCACGGACGAAAGTACTGCTAGAAAAAAAAACATTACAATTGTTTTTTTCTAACCGGCTTGGAAGAAATGAAAATCTGGAGTGACTCCACTCGACTTTCCGAAAACTTACGATTAAGATCCTACCAAGGATTTAAATAAATTTTAATAGATGAATAATTCAAACATAGATACCAAATTGAAGCTCAATGGAATTCACCGTTTGAAAGCTAGCGCACTTTCAAGAATTTCCCCCCACATGTCATAATGCAAAAGAAATCTTTGTCGTAGCCCTGTAGAAGAACTATAAGTCCTATACACATCAAAATCAATACCGGTCTTATGATGGTGGTTTATAACATAGATACCCAATTTGAGCTCAATCGAATGTATCGTTTAAACGCAGCGCACTTTCAATAATTCCCCCCATAGGCCATAATTTAAAAGAAATATTTGTCGTAGCCCTGTAAAAAAACTATAAGTCCTATACACACTAAAATCAATACCGGTCTTGCGACGGTGGTTTATAACATATACACCCAATTTGAGATCAATTGAATTCCCCGTTCAGGAGCTATCGTGTTCACTCACATACACACAAACACGACACACACACATATCTTCATCTCGTAAAAATAGCATAAATGAATTCAGAAGATCTCAAAACGTGTAACTACACCAAAATCTCGAAGTCGAATTTTTTCATGATTACAATACTTTCCTTACATGGTACATGTTCGGAAAGTAAAAATATTCACCACTTGCAAAATATTCACCAAACAATGATGAATATTTCATGTAGATATTTCTATGTCTGTAATATCAATTTAAGACTTTTTAAAGTTTCACCGAGGTGTTATGCAGACTGACTGAGATTACACATCGTTCAAGCTGAAAGACAAAATGAAACCGCGGTCCACAGTCCACACCATGTGACGTTATTTTAGAACTTAAGTAAACGAGATGGAAATATCCTGAAGAAGCACTTTGAAAGCGAATAGATTTGCTTGCAAACAGTGTTTGCGTTCTGTTTGATCTCAAATAGCGCTGACATAAATTTTGTGTTATCATTTTGCAGTTACCATAGCATCGCAAGTAAGTATCTGTAAGGCAAAGTTTGTGTCACGAGTCAAAGAAATTCTCACATTTTGATGTTTCATAAAGATGGAATTAATTTCAGTTATAGGGTAAGAAAAAAAAAATTGATTCCTTCTGTACGAAGAACGGGTACGCAGCTAGTTTAAAATATTGTTTGAAAAAATTTGTAAATCTGCCATTAAATTAGAAAGACTGAATTGGGAATTTTCTTTTTTGGGGGGAGGGCAACGTACGGGGCCCTGGCCCAGGCCTACTGGGCCTAATGGAAAACATGGGCCTGGCTGTGAACTAACTTCAGGTAAGAACTTTAAACGCATTTTTCTTAGTAACGCGTAGTAACTTAGTAACTTAGTAACTTAGTTGCTTAGTAACTTAGTAATCTTGCGCATTTTCTTTTCAATATTAACACAATAACTTCTAAATTAATAATGAGATTTTTTTAAATTGAAAATTTCAGTGTATTTTAAAAATATTATAGTCCATGAAATGACTTAAAATACTTCTTCTCATATAACTATCTGCTTCTATTTTAAGGTTTTTTGTTGGCAACAGGCCGTAAATTTAAAAGAAAAATTCTGGAGTGATTCCACTCGACTTTCCGAACACTTACGATTAAGATCATTACCAAGCATTTAAATAAATTTTAATCGATGAATAATTCAAACATATATACCAAATTGAAGCTCAATCGAATGTACCGTTTAAACGCTTGCGCACTTTCAAGAATTTCCCCCCATAGGCCATAAAGAAATCTTTGTCGTAGCCCAGTAGAAAAACTATAAGTCGTATACATATCAAAGTCAATACCGGTCTTACGATGGTGGTTTATTACATATATACCCAATTGAAGCTCAATCGAATGCACCGTTTAAACGCTAAAGCGCTTTCAAGAATTCCCCCCATAGGCCATAATGTAAAAGAAATCTTTGTCGCAGCCCTGTAGAAAAACTATAAGTCCTATACACATCAAAGTCAATACCGGTCTTACGATGGTGGTTTATAATAGGTATACCCAATTTGAGCTCAATTGAATGTACTGTTTAAACTCTAGCGCACACTCAAAAATTTCCTGCCATAGGCCATAATGTAAAAGAAATCTTTGTCGTAGCCCTGTAGAAAAACTATAAGTCCTATACACACTAAAATCAATACCGGTCTTGCGACGGTGGAATATAACATATACACCCAATTTGAGATCAATTGAATTCCCCGTTCAGGAGCTATCGTGTTCACTCAAACACACACACACACACACACACACGCGCATATCTACATCTCGTAAAAATATCATAAATGAATTCAGAAGACCTCAAAACGTGTAACTACACCAAAATCTCGAAGTCGAATTTTTTCATGATTACAATACTTTCCTTACATGGTACATGTTCGGAAAGTAAAAATATTCACCACTTGCAAAATATTCACCAAACAATGATGAATATTTCATGTAGATATTTCTATGTCTGTGATATCAATTTAAGACTTTTTAAAGTTTCACCGAGGTGTTATGCAG
>JAWZYV010003963.1:0-12797 GCA_038373885.1 Cheiracanthium punctorium | reverse complement strand
CATTCAAACGGTGGCTATGAAAATCAGTATACACAGCTATTTGAACAATGAGAATATTTTGGCGTTATCCATTTTGCTATAATTCGCCACATGACGGCGCTGTAGCAAATCATTACTTTAATTAACCACTAGATGGCCCTGCAGTGTATCTCTTCTTGACTGTGCGGATGATCGCTATGAAAATAGGTATACATAGATATTTGAACACGGGGAAGAGTTTGGCACGATCCATTTTCCTATAACTTGACACTAGATGTCGCGTTAACACATGAACTTCAGGACTATTCAGCCGATCGTCATGAAAATTCGTATACATCGATATCTGAATGCGAAGAATATTTTCGCCGTATCCGTTTTGCTAAAACTCACCACTAGATTGCGCTACGCCGCATCGCCTTCTGCACCGTAAAAACGATTGCCTTGAAATTCAGTATGCATGATTATTGAACACAATATAACGCGATATCCATTTTGCTATATCTCTTTATTACAATAAATAGTAATCACAACAAATATTAATATCAAAAAGTCCATTCATTCCCGTGCGAAGAACGGGTACTTCAGCTAGTATAGAAATAAATTAATGAATGAAAACTAATATTATTGTGAAAAAAGCGTGGGGCGCTTTGTGCTATATTTTTTGTATCATTTTTGAACTAATCGTACCGATCGAATATTCTCAAGAACTGATATATGGAGCACCCCACGCTTTTTTCACAATAATATTAGTTTTCGTTCATTAATTTATTTCTATATTAAGAATTATTTTTCGCCTTTTAGTTAGTTCAATTTATCACTAAAGCGTGTTTTTTGGTTTTTTAAACTATATATTTATTTTTCACTTTTTAGTTTGATTTGCTATAAAAGCGTGTTTTTTAGTTATTTTTAACTGTATGTATTTAAAATTTATTTTTAATTTTCGATATCTCTCATAAGACACAAAGGAGCACTAAGTTGGAAAGTACAAAGAGATAATTTATTTTCACTGTGCACCAGTGGCGTAGCCAGGATTTTATTGGTGGGCTGGGTATCAAATTTAAAGCTAAAGTTCAATTGTAAGCTAAGTAAAGGGCCCCATTTCGGGGAGGGGAGAAGCCCCCTGAGCCCCCCCCCTCCGGCTACGCCCCTGCTGTGCACCAAAATCAACCTGCAGTTAAATGCTACCTTCCTCACTAAAAAGGAAAAATAGGTCTCTAATCAACAAATAAAAGCGTGTTAAAAAGAATGGCCTTAACATGTTCTTGTACTCAACTCTTCCATAATGTGATGGATGACGATATTTTGTAAAAAAAAAAAAAAAAAATGTTGTCGTGACCAGGATTCGAACCTGGGTTAATGCGGCCACAACGCAATGTACTAACCACTATACGATCACGGCCACAGAAAGGGTTTTCTTAAGATTGTAATGTTTGGAAGTGTTCTACTTTCAATCAGGATAAGAAATGAGGAAATTATTTAATCCTGGCGATCCTGATCAGGATAATCTTATAAGATTATTGTATTGTCACCGGTTCTTGATAAATGTACAAAGTTTGAATTAAATCTGTCCGTTTAAAGTGGGTCAAAATCGAGTCTAAAGGAGTCGGTTACAAACATACAAGCATACAAACATACAAACATACAAACATACATACAGGTGAAGCTAATAAAAGCGTGTTAATAACATGAAGAAAACATAGACTATATGAATGATATAAAATATGGGAAACTAACTACATCCTTAAAGAAAATAGCCCAAGAACAGCCGATTACAATAAGATTTTAATAACATCAAGAAAATAGTTCGCTACAAAAACAAAAATTATGCATACCGAAGAAAACCACCGGAAATATATTAACTATTGATCTCACCATCATACTACACATGCACAAATGGATTGAAGATGGAACGACTTATTCAAAAGACGACGTCTTGCGAAGAAATCAACCCTCCCTTAAAAATGGTCAATATGCGTGCCGAAAATTTTCACAAAATATATGTATTTTAACTGTTAACTGTATTTAATATACTAATTTGTCTGTCGTATTTATAATCCAATATCGGAAGGATATTAACTGCACAAGAAATCAATTTTCAGAGTGTTCAAAATATTTTTTCTACATGTTCCTAATCATGAGAATAAAAAATTAATCTTATATAGTCCAACCGTTAAAAATTCGCTGTTTTGCAAATCCACTCTGAACAGTAAAATCTAGTGATATATGTAAAGAGCTTTTATTCTTTAAAAAGATTTCCAATACAGCACAACCTTTCTTTTTAAGAGAAAATGTGAGGTTATTTTAAAAAGCATATTAAGTCGCTTAGTTCTTTCTAAAACTAAATTTATATTAATCTAGTATCGGAAATATTGTATAATCTTTTCTAAATTGTATGGTCATTTTACTAGTAACGAAGCAATAAAATAGCATTAAGTAACATTTTTTTACAAATGCTTGATATAAACACACCATTATATCATCTTAGAATAATCATGAGTCATAAATAAGAAAATACTTGAGTTAGCTTATCTCGATGCTTGAAGTAATATGCAACGAAACAGAAATAAAACTTAACTTATGAAAGAGTATACATAAATACAATCAAAGAAAGTTAACAGCTGTTTCGGATCTAAGAAAGGAATTCTTCGTCTGTGCCGACTGGTGATCAATCGAGCAGGAAATGGGAAAATAATAAGTACCGGAATGAAACTACCAGAACATTAACAGGTGACGAAGTTATGCCCCCGGATGTATTTCCTGAAAGAGAGCATTGGATTCGTGGTGGCATCTAATTATCTAAAATATAGCCAAAAACTTTACTAAAAAAAAGACACCAAACAATTGAGAAGGGGCTATGGCAGCCCGGTTTGAAGGATGTCAAAATTTGGGTTGAAGAACTCGAGTTGTAATTCCAGATGATAGAAGATCACCATGTACATAATCTAAAGCTTAAATTTTTGTATATGTATGTCATATCGATAAGTGAAGAAGACGGATTCCGGTCATGAACTCCTTTCCGATGATGCTCTTATAGAGTGATGGAGAACAGCGAACCTCCACATTTTGGAGGATTAGAAACTATTTAGAAATCGGAGATTTCTAAATTAAGTGAAATTATTATGTGACTGAAAACCATCAAGCTGATATTTGCTCAAGGGAGATCAGCTCTACAGGCTCAAAATGCTGACTTGAACTTAAACAATACCATTTTAAATGTTATTTCGAATAATGTTTTCTTTTAACCACACAGAAATAAATATGCAAAAGTAAAGGAGTTTTAAGATATTAAGTGCAATGCAAATAGAAACGCAATCATTCATGTAATTTAATTTGATGTATTTTACTACTTCAATCGATTATTCATGCCTTAAAGATATTCGAGAGTTTCTCTTCCGTCAAAGATTACTTCTTACACATCACGTACTGATTATAGCAAAACAAATCATAAGAGATCGTTTAAAGTTGCAGGAAAATACACACTGGAGTGTATTGGTATTAACTACAAGAGTGTATGTCCGCAGGACAAAACTCATCTAATTTGCTGCGATTCGATTCTTCCTCTTCAGAACATGTCTTGCTTCAAATACGTTACTTGAACCGGTTTAATCCATGCCTCTGTACAATTAATAGGATAACCTCAACACTCTGTGCCTATCCCGAGCTGAGATTTTAAAGACATATATTAAACATCGGCTACATATATCTCTCGATAAAACCGTCTATCAGGGATCTGGAATGTCATACTGCAAATCCCTCTCTAATCTACTGAAAACTTCTGGCTTTAAAATGTGAAAGGAAAATGTAGTGGCTGCACGGTTTTACGCTTGGGAGAGCACCGGAATTATGCCGCCAGAGATCTACATATTTTTCGGGTGGTTAGATTTCGCAATTTTTAATTCTGTGAAATATTGAAGAGGATTCTGAATTATTCAGATTTTATTCGGGAGCTGTATGAGCGCATGCATTGAACGAGAGGAAAATGAATGACACTCTTTCCGGACACAATGTGGAGATGAAAAATTGTTCCGTTTATGATTAATAAGCGTACCTTTATTATTTTTTTCCAGAATGTTCTGGTAGGTAAAATAGAACAGAATAAATCTAATGTTTATGACGAGCCATATGCATAATTTTAACGTGCCTATCATTTTTTTTCAAAATAATCGGGGAATCATGACAACACATCGATTCTGAAACTTTTGCCAACAGAAATGTCTTAACTTTTATTATTAATAGTTATATGAGCTCCTCATATGGTAGAAAGCAGACATTTATCTAATATGCGTAATATGAGTTGATTCGATCGAAGCATAGTTTTCCAAATTGAAAAATCGTTTCACTTATAGCGTAACATCTTCATTGTAGCTAACCTGAATATAAAAGGAATACACTTTGATTCGTTTTGTAGAACTTTGTTTTTGCAGTTTGCATCGAAAATTGCCTAGAGCTTAGACTGCAGATAAAACTGTTTACGGTATTTAAGTATTAGTCCGTCGACCATTTTCGCGATTTATTGCAAAAAGAAAACGGTAAATTTTAACGCAGTTCCCAGATTCCAGCTTTTTTGACTCTTCAAAATGCAATAATCATTTTAAAAAATGCTTTCCTTTAGATATAAATCCTTAATTGAAGTAGAAATAAATCACTCTTCCATACCGTTTCATGTCTTTTAATGTTTATAATAGCAATCTACATCGAACAGTAACATGAGAGAGTTGTAATTTCATATTCGATTTGAAAGTTAATTATAACTATTAGCAAGAACTAAGCTCAAATCCATTAATTTTTATATTCAAAGTTTATGTGGCCCCACCATGGACGAATAGATAAGACATTGAACGACATGTTTGATGGCTGAAGTATGAAGGTCTGGGGTTCAAGCCTGTTGGCCGGCTATCCATCTAACGGTCTGGAGATTTGGGCAGTTTTCCCCAGATGTAACATGGATACTCGCTAGAATCCTTTAAGAAGTCCTCCGCCTAAAGCACCTTTCCCCTTGCCAGGTACCCCTCGTGTAGGCTTGCCATAACACAAAATAAACAAACTAAAAATTTTTTGCCGAAAAACCATTGAAATATTTGTTGATTATTTAGTTTGTTCTAGCGAAAAACGAAAGAAGAAATTGCAGTCTTCTTAACCTCAAAGAACCAGGAAAGAACCAGAAGAAACTCCAAGCTAAATGAATTCTCAAGTGCTACAGTAAATAAATAAAAGAAATAATAACGTCATTAAGATTTCATTTTATTTCTTCCCAGAGAAATTTTCTTCCATGATTTTAAAAATACAAATGGTAGACACGATTGGACACATAAAACAGGGGAAAAGTTATTTCCACATACTTTAGTACCATTAAATTATACTTTAAACAGTATAAAATATCTTCAAACAGCCGAATTCTTTTATGTACAATGTCATTCAAACATATCTCAAAGATCGAAATAACAAAATTATAAAATGTCTTATTTTATAGGCTCTTGTAAAAGATTTGTATGCGCAATATACATTATTTTTAATAGATATCGCATTATATTAATACGCCAATATTATTGTGTGCTACTATTCCAAAAATTTTTATCGTCACTGAACTAAAAGGTATAGTAAATAATTCAAGAAAAGCTCATCTAATCATTAAAGATTTATGAAAATGTTCCAGCCATTCTAAAATTTTATGAGATTTGCTAAAATTGGCGAAGAGTATGCGGTTTTGCCCCCTCCCCCCCAGAATAAAAGAAGAAAAAAAGAGTTACGATGAAACCGATATCATAGAAGAGAAATTTGTTAAACATTAAGGACAATTTATTTATGCATAAAACTTTTCGGTATTTAGAAATGGCGCTCGGGGGTTGTAGAGGCCATTGAATTTACTTGGCAATTTTAGGATTACGTTAAGACTGTCGCTATTATAGTATTCAGACACAAATTTGAGGAAAGGTACAAATTGAACATCCATGTTGTATAAGCACCTTTGCTTTTCTCTGTGTTTCACAGAATCACTGAAATATGGTATCCTCATTATAAGTGAAAAACCTAACTTTCACGTTAAAGCAAAACTGATCATTGACACTTTTTCAATAATCGTTGATAATGTTAACCGTCTACACCTTCATACATAAAACCAGTCTCTTTTCTCTTAATAGATTTTTGTTCATGCTTTAAATCAAGTATATTTTCATGTCTGAGAATCCACTTTATTTTTTCCAAAAGAACTTCAAAAGAAGTTTTACTGTGATAAAACACATTTCTTTTTTTACATAGGCAATCTCTTGTCCGACAAAATATCCAGTTTTCAGCCAGTACATCGTAAGCGTTGCGTCATTTTTTTTTAGAATGACAGGCAGAAATTCACAGTTGTCAGCTATTAAATCAAAGCTTTTTTATCCGGTTCGTCTAAAAATTCTCTATCACAACAGAATTTTTCTTCAGAAGGATGACATTTTTGACGTCCTTATGTTTCTGAATATCCTCGTATTGAGAGTTATTTTAGAATAATAACGATGTTTCAAAGAAAATATGAATGTTATATTTTGTATCATATGCTGTAACACGAAGATCTAACACTGATACCCTCTTTTTGAAAAAGAAATTACTCTACTATGTTGGAGAAAATGTTGTAACATGACTATAGATAGATAGTTGCAAAATATGAATGTAATATTTTGCATTTTACACTGTAACATGAAGACTAAATAATAAAGTGTGGGTTTCATAAATGTTGGTTTAAAAAAAAAAGAAAAACCTGACATAAAAAAATCTGCGAATATTCCTTTATTATGTTTAAGTGTGCTCCTTTTTAATTTAGAAATTTAATTTAATCTCAAATTTTAAAGTGGCAATGGCATTTATATGGGATTTAAAAAGTACAGCATGAAAAAAGAAAATAAAATCCTTTTAAGAATCAATATTTTTTATGCGAGTATCATCAATATATTGTCCTCTTTACAAGAAATTAAATGGTTTGAGGAACTGAATCATTGCAGCTATAAATAGTTATGCCATTTATAAAAATTCAAGTTGAATTTCTGACATCATAACTTTCTGTACTAATTATACTGATATTTTGGAAATTTAGTATTCATTTAACGAGGTCTTAATGAATTAGACATTGGCTTAACTGAGATAGAGCTAAGATCTACCCTCTCCTTGAGAATTAGAAGTCTTAAAATTTCTTCATAATCAATACTAAATCTTAGATTCTCATACTTTTGTGTAATGTTTCCTCATTGGTTTAAAAAATATCAAAGAGTTATAGTTTTAGGCATTTCCTATTCAGATTTAGTCCGAAAACCCTACTAACGTCTAACACTTTTATTTCCTAGGGTCATTCAAGAAATAAGTTACACCCGCACAATGTAGGTAGAAAAACAATTTTGCTACTGTACAATATGACAGGTATACAGTGCACAATTTCACTATAAAATCCCTCATTCCATGCTGCAGGCATGCGCCAGAACGTTATTCAATCATTCGATCACTTTACAATAGAAAATTGCTCCTTGGTCATAAAGCAAAATTAGAACAGCTGTCTGAAACTGATCATCATTGAAAATATTGCCTTTCACCTAAATGTTCTTTGAACTTGCGGAAAACGTGAAAGTCGCAGGGTGCCAGATCGAGACTGTAAGGTGAATGTTGTCAGACCTGCCATCCAAAAGGGTAAAGCAGACACTCTGTTGTGCTCGCCTTGTGAGGTCTTGCAATGCCTTTGCTTGAATTTCCCTTGTCTCTCACAGCTTTGCACAAGCCTCTTACTTAGTGTTTCAGAGTGCGATTCAGAATTAATGCTTCTGGCCTGATGCATAAACTCGGTGTACACAAATCCATCTCATTCAAAAACGAACTTTGGAGTAAGTTTGAAGGTGACATGACATTTTTGAATGAAAACTTCTTTAGGCGCGTCGCACACTTTTGGGTTGGGGAAAAATCACTGAATTCGCGTGACCGTCAAACTCAGATACATGTGGGGAAAAAGTGGATCGTGACGTCATAGCTACGTCTTCTCTGAGATTCGTTCCTCTTTCATTGAATTTTAGTGCTGTCACCTCGTATCATACGTAAAAACTTCAAACTGCTTCCGCAACTAGTAGCGAACCGTAGACCCAAGGAGGGGTAGGTGAGCGTCCTAACCACCAGACGGGACTCGCGATGAAACGACTAAAGTTTGAAATGATTGTTGTTTCAATTTACATGTTATTTCAGTAAGTTAGTATGTGTTTTTTCAGTTCATGTTATTTCAGTAAGTTTCGATTTACATGTTATTTCAGTAAGTTAGTTCAGTTAGTATGTTTCAATTTAGATGTTCATTACAGTTTCAATTTACATTGTTTGACGATAGCTGGCTGTGCCGGCACAGCCAGCTATCGTCAAAAAAGGGTCTCTAGATCTGTGGCACGCGATGAACGTTTCGATCGTCCACCATCTTGCTGGTAGTTAAGTCGAGCGATGGCAACGGCTGCCCTTTTTTCAGCATTGGGCAATCTATCCAACTGTTCTCGCATTCTTCCATTTTTCAGCAGATGTCAGTGCTGTTAAAAATAATCGTGACAATTTTTTTTTACGGGAAATGACGTGCTAAAAGTAAAGGATTCTCGTGGAGCCATGTCACCCGTAACTTTTTTATAGAAATCAAATCTATTCTTCGTGACTGGCAACAGTCGAAACGTCAGCGTTTGGTGTTCCCAGAGCGGGAACACTGCGCGTTAAAGGGTTAAAAAATGGGAAGAACTCCAATAGATTATTTTAACTCCTGTAGATTATTAAAGCGGTATTAATTATTTTAACATGGGAAAAAACTGCTTGGTTAATGATCTAAAATTTTAGATCTGAACTAGCAAGTATTATTAACGCTTAAATAACGCTGAAGTGAACAAAAATCAGTTTAGTTTCCCTGATCAAAATTTGAGAAAGCTGATGGAATCCAAAATTACCATATTGTTTCAACGTAATCCACCTTTGCTGTCTTGTGATACCGAAAAATTCATGCCAGAGTTACGAAGAAAGCAAATGAAAATTTGTTTCTTTTGGATGTTTTCATTTCATCGGTTCTAGTACATACAGACTATGAAAAGAAATCCCAACACTCAATGCTTTCAGGTGTTCACTCTCCACTGACCGTGTTTAATGCTGCATTATTTCAGTTATCGGACGAGAACAGATATCCTCATCATAGTCTCAATATTGGATAGTATGACTGGTTTATCAATACCACGTGGTATGAAATGGCACACTCAATACAGCAAAAGTGTTTGAATTTGTACTTACTGTACGTATGCTGAAGGCATTACAAGGGAAATTGAAGAAAGAGTGATTCAATTCGTGTTTAGTGCAAGTGTAGTGTAGAAATTACGGTATAAATAGTAAAAATTCTTATGTATTTTTACAATAAGTTTTTAGTGTATTTTTTGGGGAGTAGGGGAGCAATATAATAAAAGCATAGTTGGTATTGATACATTAAAACATATCTGCGTCACAAAAAAGTATCTGAAAGTTCATCTCTCGCTTTCATTCTTGTGCAACTGCTAGTTTAAGTCAGTTTGGAAAAATTAGTCAAACTTGTCCTTTCTAACATATAAGATTTAGAGTTCCACTTTCAAAAATACAGATATAACGAGCCAAATAATAAATTAATATTTTTGAATAATGAAAGCCAGAGATACACATGATTGTCTCTATTCATTTTTTATTCACCTGCACCTAAAGATTTCTAAATCTTCCAAATCTTAATGCTCATTAAATCATTTTCCAGGCAAAGTTTATCTTCGGTCCTTCATTAAGATTTTTATCCATCGAGAATTTAATCTTCTTTTCATTAAAAAAAAATAATTCTGGCTTTAGGAGTATACTTTTACTGGAGGGGTAATCCTTGAAGAAGGTATTCTTTATTCCTCAGAAAGGAAGGGGGGAGGGGGGAGGAAACCAATATAGTGCCTGGAAGAACTCAATGAATCTTAAAAATTAAATTTCATTCTTGAATGGAAAAGCAGAATTGAGGCCTTCTGATTGGATCTGCAGTAAATCCTCATCTGTGTTGTTAAAAAAGGGGAGGAAATCTATCAGGATAGTTTTTTTTTTTTAATAAAGATTTTGATCTGTAGTTTAAAAGAAAAAATTCATTTTATATAGTCGATTTTTAATTCTGGATTCGGTTGCTATTTTATATTTCACATTTTAAATAAATTCAATAGTATAACAGGAAGCTGCATAAAACTGAGTTGAATAAAGTTTGCATTACAAATTTGTTGAACGAAATTTTTAAACATTAACTATTAGGTTTCAATTTCAAACTACTCAACTAAACGAGGAACTTTATTACAAAACTCTTATTTGTTTTCAAGTACTGCTTATAGACCAACACACAGATACACTCTAGTATAAAATGAAATCAAAGCTAATATGTCGATATTTGTTTTATTTCTCTTTAGTGCTTTGAAGTTTAAGAATTGTATTAACTTTTCAACTTCTTCCTTGAATATAGGCATAACTCACTTATAAGTAAGTTTTTTTTATTATTATTATTTCGTTTACCCCTCTCTAAGCTTATTAAAATGCTATGACCTTATAAAATTTCTCAATTTTTCTTTCTTTAAAATCCTTTTTCCAGTTATTTAAATTCGGTAAACCACATCTTAAATTGGACTGAAAACTAGTTTTAAAAGTCTGCTATGCATACGTCACTATGGCATATACGAAAGGGCAAGTTATACGTCACAGATTGTATTAATATGTTCCTTTGAAATAGCAATGTCGAGTTTCAAATCCATTTTACAAAATGCATAAATTATTATTATCAATCTATTTTTTATAAATACTTTATTAAATATACTTCACAGTACTGTAAAAAGTTTTAAATATTTCAATTTTTTTTATTGAATATTGTATGAGAGGCTTTATACGAAGTTTGACTTATTGGATTATTCAATGGACAGACAGCGGTCTATAGTCCGTAGCCAAATTAATGTAACCACTTGGCATTTTCTTCCCACATCACCGGTGTTTCCATACTTATAAAAATTTGTTGGTAATATTCACGAAAGGGTTACCACTATCGTAAAACAACAATTTATTCATAGAAATTTTACCTTGTAAAAGGTGGTAAAAGATTTAAATCTGGAATGATTCCACTCGATTTTCCAAACACTTGATAGTAAATTATAGGAATTCTTTTTGTAGCCCTTTACAAAAAGTATGAATTCCACTCACACCAAAATTTATACAGGTCCCAGACAGCACATAAGCTTAAATCAAGCTTGACATTTCTTTGAATTTGACATATTAATACAAGCTTGACAGTTCAATTCATTTTAAGCTTGAATACAACATGATTACTGCTTGATTTGGAAAGCCACATCCACATAAAAAATTTAAGGTAGAGCGTGCGGTGATGGCGCCATCTGTCTCTGTAGGCGAGAAGGAGAATGCGTGTATGGGTGGTAGATTGAGGCGCAATCCGGCTCGGCCAAAAGGTACCTGTTCAACCGGCCTTCAATTGCCCGGTGTTGTGTGCGTGGAGGTGATCGTGCCGCCACAAAATAATGTATCATCAATCATAAATGTACTTGACCATAGAATTAAAAAAAAAAGATTCAATATTTCCAAATATGGAAATTCTTCAAAATAAAATACAATTATACTACGAAATTGATTTCAAATTCAGTCGTTTGTCTCGATTTTGGCCAGTATTGCCAAACATGAGTGTCGCGAAATTGAAAGTTTTAAAACGTGTGCCTCTTTTAAGTTTATATTATGCTAATTTCCCGATTAGTAGAGTCTCTAAATCACACATAACATTATTTTAATTTTGATTCATCCCATGGAAAAATAAAAGAAAGAAATCGGCATCGGGCACTGATCGATCTCGCCAGGAAACAACGTGACAACCACGACAGTCACTTCAAACTTTAGTCTTGCAGCCCGAGGCAGATTGGCGGAACGGATAGAACACTGGCCTCCCAACCATTATGTCCCGAGTTCTATCCCAGCCGCGGACGCTTGATGGAAACAGATTAAATTAACTTGAAATTTCAGCATAGAGGGGAAAATGCGTGGAAAAATAAAATATGTGGGGCGAGATTGCCGACGGGCACCCTATGTATTTAAGAAATTTTTTTTAGAAAAAAAATTTAAGCTTGAAATTAAGCTTGCTATGTCAAGCTTGATGCAAGCTGGGAAAGTGTAAACTTGAACACTTGATTCAAGCTTGCATTTAGCTTACACGCTTGAAAATTTCAAGCTTAATTCAAGTTTATTGACTTGATAAATCAAGCTTGCTGCAAGTTGATGCAAGTTTGCTGTGCTGTCTGGAGTTGTATGGCGTTGACCTATATTATTCATACAGAATTTGCGCTCAAACGAATGCATCGCTTAGACGCTACTGTAATTTCAAAATTTTGCATCTATAGGCCATAATGTATAAAATTCTTTTTTGTAGCCCTGTCAAAAAACTACACATCATCGGTACACCAAAATCAATACCATGTACGAAGGCAGTCTGTAATATGTAACAAATCTGAGCTCAATCTAATGCTCAGTTTAGAAGAAATTGTGTTCGAAAAGTAAACATTATATATCTGCTGGTGGTCGCATTAATGTCTATGGACTGTATATGCTAGCACAATATCTTAAATGAAACAGTTAAAAACTTTATTAAATAACATCATAAAATGTACAGCTGCGGAAAAAAAAGTCCCACTTGCACTTTTTTCGGCAGCCTTTCGTCGCACAGCAAAGTTACAGATGCCAATCGTTTACGATTGACGTACACTTTAATTTGCTATGCATAAAAATTGCATAAGGGGCCATGTACATATTAAAATTCGCAGCAA
>JAWZYV010003962.1:0-13048 GCA_038373885.1 Cheiracanthium punctorium | reverse complement strand
TACGGAGGCAATCAATCATTTTAATGGTTCTTCTTTCCCTTGCATTGTATTCTCCCCTTTAGGTTTACTGGGATGCTGTGTGAGGGAACACCAACAAACCGAGGGAGAATCCGGAAGAGATAACCGCAGAAAAATGTTCCCTGTGCTTGTGCAAAGTGAAAATGTGCAAAGGGAAGGATATCAGCAGCGCCGTACTTCTAACCAATGTTGTCCGCGTCTTTTCACAGAGAGCTGCTCAGAAGGCCGTTTGGTCGATCGTAAGTGCGAGCAGAGGAAATACTGTGCTGCAGTAACCTGCAAAACAGTGCGTTATCTACAATAAGCGTATTTAATAATAGAGGGGGTGGGGAGTGGGGGAGAGTAAAACTCACGTTTTAAATTCACAAAAATCTATAAGTGTACTTAATATTTTTTTATATCAATTTGTTAATGTTTTCATTTAGTTTTTTTTTATGGGGGTTCACGTGTTCATGTGCTTAAACTTAGGAACCGACACTGCTTTGCCCACAGCCACAGAACATTTTTTTTTTTTTAAATCGACTAAATTGTTACTTAGTTCCAAAGTTTAATAGAACATTGTTTAGAACTTAAAAGTAAAATAGAAGTTTAATAACGTAAAAAGGTGTTATTTAAAAGTAAAATTAAATACCCTGCTACTGATGGCGCTAAAAATAGAAAGCATCATAAAATTTCTAACGGGAGGTGAACTATAAATGGCAGTGGCGGCTCCTCCATTTGAGAACATGAGCACGTGAACTCCCAAAGAAAAAACTAAAAAAATAAACTTATTTACAAAGTAAATATTAAAAAAATATTAAGTACACTTACAGATTTTGTGAATTTAAAACTTAAGTTTTACTCTCCCCCATCCCCCCACTATTATTAAATACGCTCATAGCTAACGCACTGTTTTGCAGGTTACTACAGTACTGTATTTCCTCGGTTTAGGCCGCTTTCGTATAAACGCAGGGAAAGGAACTGAGTGATTAATTGCGCATCTGGTCAGGAAAAGTGGGTGCAAAATAGGGGTCCTGTAAAAAATGCACTTCCTTTTGTCCAGGTCAGCCACTTGCACTTTGTCTAAAAACGGGGAAAAGTCTCCCCGGTTTGAAATAACAAGCAGGCAGGGGTGAGCGCCATTATCACCCACACACGAAACAGAGGCAGGCGTACACCGGATTGAACGGTTAGAACTGTGCGTGTTTTTACAGTATCAAATCCCATATAGAATTTTTCATTTACAAAAAAGCTGTCTTCATTTTCTTCGTTTTTACCTAAATTAATTGAGAACCAAAATCATAATATATTTCAGATGTTTCTAAATAAGACTGATTGAAGTAACACTTTAAGAATTAATTCACAGTAATTGTTACATTAAGTAAGTATATACCTTTGCAAAAATGGGCAAAACTTGATAAAACTTTTGCCAAGTTTTATATATTAATTCGTTCTTGTCAATGCCGATGTCATGCTTTCAAGAAAGTAATAATAATAATATATATAATAATAATTATCTTTATTTAACGGCTTAGAGATGGTAAGCAATTCTAAATAATAGTTGGGAAAAATTTTCCAAAATTATGTCATTTAGATATCACAACCCATATCGCCCATGTTGTATATTTCTTTTAAGGGCTCAGCTCTGTATTAGTTTAGGGGAATTTTTAAAATTTATTATTACTATTATTATTAACTTTACAAAACTAGATCAAAATACACTGCTGGCCACCCAAATTGCAACACCAAGAAAAACAAGAGATATCACAACAAAATTTATTGTGTAGATAACATGTTGACCAAGTAACAAATGATTAAATTTTACAGCATTCTATGAAGCGTGGTTCCTGCCAAAATCAGTACCCAGAGTAGCCGCCGTTGTTGGAGATCACAGCTGCCACACGCCTCGGCATTGATTCAAAGAGACTTTGAATGTGTTCTTGGGGTACAGCAGACCAAGCAGCTTCCACACGTTGCCAAAGTTGATCTGGTGTGACAGCTGGGGATGAACTCTGGGTCAGGTCGTTGAGCAACCATGGACCACATGTTTTCTATCGGCGAAAGATCCGGAGAGCGCGCCGGCCAGGGAAGCAATTCAATCTGGTGATTGACGAAGAACCCTTGGACAATGCGTGCCACGTGTGGCCGTGCATTATCCTGCTGAAATATGGCTGTTGGCAAGCCCTGAAGGTAAGAAAGGACAACTGGCTCCAACACCTCGGAGATGTAGCGCTGGCTGGTTAAAGTACCGGCAATGCGTACTAGAGGAGTGCGAGAGAGATATCCGATACCGCCCCATACCATAATACCCGGTGCAGGACCAGTGTGACGGTGCATAATGCAGCTGTTCAGCATCCTCTCTCCACGGTGTCTCCAGACTCGAATCCGACCGTCGTGGTGTTGCATACAGAAGCGTGACTCGACAGTAAAGAGAATTTCATTCCATTCTGTCGTCCACATCCTTCTTTCATCGCACCATTGGCGGCGGAGACGTCTGTGGTTCCGCGTCAGAGGTAGACAAAGCAACGGACGTCTTGCGGACAGACCATTCTGCTGTAAACGACGTCGAATGGTACGCGCAGACACTGGATGATGCGTTACAGACTGAATCTGCTGTGATATGGTTCGTGATGTGACTGAGCGGTCCGTCACTGCCATGCGTACAATCTGCCTGTCATCACGTGACGTGGTGCACTGAGGTCGATGCGGTCGATCACGTCTGTCCGTCGTACCCTCCTGCACCCAACGATCACATATCCGCATCACAGTTGTTTGGTTTCGTCCAATACGACGACCGATTTCCCTGAAAGATAACCCACAATCTCGGTATGCCACTATCCTTCCTCTGTCAAACTCGGATACTTGATCAAAAGATGATCGTTGTTTACTACGAGGCATAATTTATCGTTTTTTTTTGAAAAAAAAAGCAAGAAAAACACAATTGCTGTACTTGAAACCGTCGAAATCTCCAAGCCTTAAATAGCGCTTTGAGGTGGCGCCACAGGCGCGCTTGATGTGCGTCTGCGCTGAAATTCTAATCATTTGCATATCTCACCTCAGCTAATGCATGTTGTAAATTTCATATTATTTGCATGCTTCCTTCAGGGTGTTGCATTTACGATGGCTAGCAGTGTAAATAATTACTGGGGAAAACTTATACATAAAAATATTTGTTTTTATTCGTGTTTGGGGGTGTGAACTTATACATATATACATTTATATATATATATAATTTGCCCAAAATATTATTTACTGTTGTTTACCATCTTGAACAAATTTTAGCAAGTTTTGTCCCGTTTTACCCACCTTTTGCAAAGTATAATGTATACACAATTACAGCATATTTTTGCTTCCAGTAAACTGTCTAGATTGTAGGTTTAAAATGATTTAAAACTCATTTCGTAAAATGTAAATGTAAATGTCTTAAAATGTTATTCTAATTAATGGTTAATTAGTTTTACTATAATAGTTTTAATAATTGTATTTATACTATTATTGATATTGCAAAGATTATTTTCCCTCACCAACTGTGATTGAAACATATCTGTAAAACTTAGTAAGAAAATCTGAAACTTTCTACATCATCTCATTAATATATGGGGGTATATTTTACTTAATGGGAATTTTTGTAAGAGGGCTGTATAAAAAATAAAAGTTTGTATTTATTTACATTTAATTTCCTGAAAATTTTATTCGATATCATAAAATAACTATGTAATTCATTCCATATGTCTTAGATCAACATTTAAAGAAGGAAACCATAGGCCACTGTTTTTAAGACACCCTCGATTATAGGGATTGGGAGTGATTATGATTTTTATTTAATATTAAAAATATTAAACTTTTTACTTTCACTGTAAATGATCATAAAAGTTATTTAGGTTTTGTGGTTAAGGCAGATCTACACAAGGGTGTCTGCTTAATTAAGGCATGCCTTGGGCGTGGACTTTTTGAGGGGTTCTAACCCGAATTCACGTTACAGCTGGAGAAAACGGCCGCGCGGTAGGCCAGAACCCTAGACCTATGCACTTCAGCCGTTTACTAATTGTCATGAAATTAGTAAAAATTATTTATACTACAATGTAAAAGGTACTTGATTAATTTTTTTCTTATTTTTTATTAGATAAATTTATATCCTATAAAGCTCTCTTCTTTATAAAACTTATACCTTATTAAACTTTAAAGATAAACTGAAAAAAAACTTGCTGAAATACGCAAGAATGGTGAATTATAAATATTTAGAAGGATAACTTATCAAATTGAACTTCATATATGAATAAAATACAGCAAGATAAAAAAAGAATGCAAAAAATCTATTATAACGATTAATATAACTTGATGTAAAACTTTGAGAGTATTATTAAGAAAAAGGAAAATCCTATTCACTTTCGCTCAACAAATAAAACATTTTGCATAAAATACTTTGTATTGCACTAAAAAATAAATAAAAAATGAATAAATATTTCAAAGAAACACTAATGTTTAGAAAGCATTTAAAACCAAACCTGTTGGGAATGAGAAAAATTGTTTAAACGAAGTGCTTAAAAAATAACCTTGTTTAAATTAAGCTAATCTGACAGTGAATAGTTTCTTTTAAATAATATTTTCTCAAGATCGAAGATTGGAGGTTTTTTTTTTTTTAATGGAACAGTAAAAATGACCCGTCAAATAAATGTTTAAAATAAAAGTTTTGGGGACAGAGAGGGACACGTGCCCCCTCCCGATTGCTACTCTTAAAATACTTAGGAAAAGTTTAGCTTTCTAAAGAAGAATTATCACCGCTCCCATAACAAATGAAAATTTGGAGGGGCATATGAAAGTATTTGAGGGGTTACATATCGAAATAACAGCAGAAAAGGTTAATTTCTTTTAATTTTAAAACAAATGTTCGCTTAAAAATAAGATAACGTGTTCTTCTAATAATTCCCAAACAAAGTCATCCGTATTTGAATTCCTGTATTCGTATTCGAGAAAGAAATGACCCGTTTCATTTTCGTATTCTCGGATATGAGAAAGAAATGATCCGTTTAATATCCGTATTCACGGATTAAAAAAAAAAAAAAAAAAAAAAAAAAAAACTATTCGTTTTCATATCCGTATCCGCCGATCTACCTTTTATGACGATACAGCACACCGCTGTTCACACAATTTAGCACTTTTAACGCATTTAAAGGTGTTCCAAAAGCTTTGCGGTCAAACATGGGCACTCTTTTCTTCCTAACAAAATAGCTGGTAACAGGTGTCAGGAACGTTTTTTTTCCTCCCCACTCCCTGTGTCCCTGACCAACGCGGGCGATCTTGCAGAAAACCTAATTTTTAACTGACCCCCACGCTCCCGTCGAGGACGGTAGAGGAACTCCCCTTCAATATGGGGGTAGACACTTTTTATACCAAATGGCGTATACACCCATTCTCCCCCGCTCCCACGTGCGTGCGGATATAATTCGCCTTCTGAACCGTCTTTGAGAACTTATGTGGAGGCAGAAGTAAGGCTCTGCTGATATCATTCCGTTCGCACATTTTGAGTGTGCACAAGGAAAATTTTTTTGCGGTTATCTCTTCCGGATTATCCCTTGGTTTGTTTATGTTAGGTTAATTATGTTTTTGCAGGTTCATTTTTCTTATTATTTTCTTTATTTTTATAATTTTTCACTAGAATATTTCTTACAAACCAGTGTAAATAATTAAGACGGGAGTAAAATAAATATTTCGGGCAATGGAATTTTTCAATATTATCCTTTGAAAAATGGTTGAAATAAAAATGAATCCAGACAAAACCCTTTGCTGAAACGTATCTTGGTGACGAAAATGTAAGACCAAAGACTACTTGTGTTCTTTCAGTTGCATGCATTGTTTTCTTTTTAGTGCTGAAAAACGCAAATATATTTCAACGTGTAAGTTGTGTCGTATCTGCATACTTCATTTTCGGAATTTATTTTTGTAAACCTCCATTTAAATAACTCACGGCCACCACTGATAAATAGAGAAAGTTAAGTTACAGGAACGTAAAATCTACATTTTCAATTTCGTATCACATTAAAACGTCTGTATTTAGTGAAATGAAATTTGGCATTATGATAGGTTTGTAGCTCAACTTAAACAATAAACACTGAATGTTCATAAAATTTTAAATAGAATTTACGACATACTGCAACTTTTTTGCAGCATTGCGTGATCTGCGAAAAAGGCCCATCTCCCTCTCTCGTGTTAGTCCTCGGAAATCGAATTATCTTATCGAATATCGAACTATCGAAAATGTGATTGATCTAATAGAAACAATTTATTCGCAACGAAATGCAAATTTTTGATTATTTTAAGCACTGAACTTTCTTCCTAGCATAAAACTTTAAAAATCAGATCTTTCCTCAGCATCGTAATCGGCCTCCTTGCTTAGGCCAGGATAGTCCATGCAGTGGCATTACATAAAACAATCCCCCCTTTGCTATTCAATTCCGTACGTGATACCTTAAGGACATTATCATGCTTATCAATTTAGTGATTTTAGCATTGAATCCAAGAACCTTTTGTTTCTTTTGAATGCCTCATAAAAAAATAGTGCTTTTTGCGTCTTTATTTTATTTATTTATTTGAAGTAGCTATTCTCTTTGTGCGAAGAACTAGTCTAAGGGCAAAAAAAAAAGTATTTGATGTTGGTGTTTGCTGTTAAAAAGCCTTCTGAGCGAGGATATGGCCCTGCTCTCTTAAAAATTTAGAGTGACATTGTCACTCTTACAAAAAGTCACCGGCAAAATGATCCCAGTATAGAGTGAGATAAGAGTGAGAAAACTGCATTATAACTCTTCATCGATAGGATTCTGTCACCCTAACTGCAAGAGTGAGACAATGTCACTCTTAGAGTAAGGGTGAAGGCGCTATCTTGCTCACTCTAGCGAGAGAGTCACCACATTTCCCATGATGCGTTCACTTCAGCAGGAGTGAGTGCGTTGCTTCCATACTCAAAACGACGCCATATTGGAATTGGACTGGCAGTTGCGAAGTACCAACTGCATACAAGTAATGGAATACTTTAAGCTACACAAGTAAGTAAAACCTTATAACTTTTCAATTATTGTAAATGTTATTTAAAATTTGATAATTCACATACATATATGATACATTGATTCAGTGTCGATCCATTAGGACTCCCAGCTCTTCCGCACAGACATTGCTTGGTTAGGGTTACATTTTGCTTTACTATACATTTTGTTTTTAAGACTTAAACAAGCCTGCTTCTTTTAATTTTATACCCTTCCCGAGAAATTGATCTTTAAGATCCGTCTCTCATACTTGATCGTAGTATGTTATTTATGCTTATATAGCTGAAATCTTGCATTCGTTTTTTTGTTTCTGTATATAATATTTGAGCATGTTTTGATGCGTGTTTGTAAAATCGGCGGTGCAGTCAGGATTTTATTTCGGGGGTGGAGAGGGCTCTAACCTGTGTATCAAATTGTAAGCAAGCTGTTTCAACTGTAGGCCTCAGTATCAAATTTTAAAACTAAGTAAAGGGTTCAGATTTTAGGAAGTGATACGCGCCTGTTGCAAATAGTATAAACAAAATTTTAAATCAAAAGGCAGAAAATAATGATCAATTATATATTGTATGCAATTTATATTGAAATAAATTATAAACGTGAGGAAAAGAAAATATTTTGTGATTAAATTTCAATATGTCTATGTGCATCATTTTATCTTATTGCACATTCTAGCACAGATTCACGCTTAGAATATACATATATACGTGTTAGATCAAAATAACCGCTGCTGTTGTTGTGGTGTAAATATTTCCCTCTGCCACTTTTTACAACATACACACAAACTCTCTCTCTATATGGTAAAGTGGATAATTTAGCGATCGAACACCCCAGATGGCCTCAGGAAAGTCCACTATTTTAAATCCAGGGAGAACCAGCTGAAAGTAGCAGGTGATTCAGAATGTGTGAGCTTTCATTAGTAGTACGAAAAACACAAGGGATACTTGTGCGGGGTAAACTGATTCAACGCGGAAAAAAGTTATTGTTTGTTTGGTGTTAAAATGCGAGATTTTTGAATTGAAAAGTTATTGTATAGCTGTTTAAGGATAATTCAATAGTATATCTAAGCGGATAAGTTTTAATATTACTGGTAATAAAAGGTAAGTGTTACAATATTAAATTTAGTAATACAGTATTAATTTTAGAGCCGTTGCAGATTTTGGTATGGTAGATTTTATGTCTTGCCTGTTGTGTATCAATATTGGTAAATAAAATTCTCAAATTGGTAAAACTATACCTTTTTAGCCTAGATACCAATTCAAAATAATGCTAATTTTTTTCTATTGAATTTAATTAACATTATGAAATATTATCCACAATATTGGCTATATACTGGAAATGTTTCTGAAGTAATTCCATTAACTGATAAAGTTTTTAATAAGTAGCTCAGTTAGTATAGTAGTTCAGCCCAAAATATCTTTGTGGTTCTACAGTGTGTTCACAATATTAAGTAAAAGATTCGAATTATTTATAATGTATACTATTCTTAATATTTTGACAAGTAATTTTTAAAATATCTTTTCTATTCCGAATTTTTATTATTGTCTAATGCTAATATACTCAATCCTTTCACATTGTTATTATATTGGAAATAAAAACTAATATTGGTAAAAAGTAGCAAAGCATTTATCCATTATATTGTCCCATGTTAATGAATTAAATTAAATATATTTAAAAATGTATCCACACAGTATTGTGTGTGTATTATAAATTTCCCTCATATTGTACTAACAAATATTTTTAATGTGTCAGCATCTTAATATCACAGTAATGGTGAATTAAGACTGTTTATCTACTGTACAATATTTCAAAATTTAAAATCTGATAAATAATTTAAGGTGCGATGTTAACGCCTGTCCACAATCGCTGAACACACTCGCTCTTCTCTCGCGCTTATGTGTGTATGTAACTACGTCATAATACTACTGAAAATTCACTGTGATGAATAGGACCATGATTTATCACAGGAGCAAGGAGGGGCACATGCCCAGACACGCCCATTCTTAAGGGTCCTTTAAATTTTTTTCAGAATATGAATTTAGTTTATTACATCTTCATTCGAAGGATACTAAATGGCCTGTTTTTTTTTTTTTCTAAAAGGTTGGATGGAGTGTGGTGAGACACACAAGAGATCCCAAATCGGATGAGCCGACCTTTAACTGTAGATGTTTGTGTGTAGAGTGAGATTAAGATTGGATGTAGTCAGCATCGGTTCTTCATTGTATTTGATAATATTTCACTTCAATCTATTCCCCTTAAATCAAGCTTACTTCTTACACCTTGTTCAGTCTAAGACAATTCATTATCATATTGTTGACCTTTCAAATTAATTTTGATTGCTGAATTATTTCTGTAATGTTATGGAAAAAAGCCATGCTTTGAGTTGCATTTTTTTAAGACTTCATCGATTTCTAATAAAGGTATTTCACATATTGTAAGGAAATGTTCATAAATTAAAATTTATCTCAGCATATTTCATTTTAAATTCAATTTAATCAGAACATATCTTTGCAGATTGAAAAAACATACTTAAGTGGGGGGGTGGGAGTGAGCTTTGGCTTAGGGACGTATATAACACCGTAAAAAATTGTCAAGCTGAACTTTCAAATTACCCACGACTATGTAATTTTTTCCTCAATTTCCTTATGTTTACTTATTTCGAGGGTGGCTGAAGCCCACCAGTCACCGCTCGTAACAGAGCGAGAGACGTACCCAGGAAGGGGGGTGGGTGGTACTGATCCACACCTATTCAACTCCTTCGTGCCAGGTTTTTATTTAACAAAGCAATAATGGTGAAGTCTTTTTGTGAAAACTTTCATGCTTTTTTTCATCGTTATGGACCCCCTCCGAAATTTTGGTACCCTCCCAGAATTTTTTTGGGTATGTCCCTGCGCCACTGCTCTCCTCTCCTGGGGGGGAGGCAAGTTCCCGTACCTTGAGCCCCCCCTTATGGGTTGCTCATATCATTAATGTTATATTTTTCAAGTATTTTAATATTATTCTGTGGTTTTTCGAACTTGCAGGTAGCAAACAGATTATTCATTATTTATTGACATTGTTGAGAAAGCATGACAGCATGGATTTCACGAGTTGTGGGTCTTTCTACTGGGTATCGATTAAGGGTAATAGTAGAATGATCTCCTGCGGATATCTAGCGCCTAAAATTTACACTTAAAAATTCAAAATAATTTTTAATCCTTTTTCTACTGAATTTTAAATGAAATGTATGTATCGCCCACCACTATTGCCTATATTTTTGGAAGTAGTTCTGAAGTAGTTCCATTACCAATAAACTTTCAAAATAGCACCTCACTGGATTGTAAAAACATTGAAAAACCCAAACCAGTATTTTTACATAGCAGGCAAGTTAATATTTAGCCCAAATGTTATTTAAAATGTATCCACAATATTAGGTAAAACATTGGTAATATTTCTAATGTATTCCTAATATTGACAAGTAATTAATTTTATAGTATTTTTATTCTTTTCATGTTCATATAACTTAATTATTCAATATTATCATTAAATTGGAAATACAAATACTAATGTAAAATTGTAGCAAATTAAATATTTACCCATTATATTGTCAGTCTTAATGAATTTAAATTAAATTTATTTAAAATGTATCCACAATATTTGGGTGTATATTTCAAATATTCCTCATATAATATTGCACCAAGTATATATTTTTGATATGTTAAGCATCTTAAAATATTATTACTTGCGGAATTATCACTGTTTATACTGTTACACATTATTTTTTGCATTTAAAATCTGAAATAATTTTAAATGCATTCATATACAAATTTCTGAAAAATATATCTTAATAAATAAGTCAAATATTACTGAAAATATATCTTAATAATATAAGTCAAATATTACTGAAAATTTAATGTAATATGATGTGTTCCCTGATTATCATGGGCAAGCGGGTAAAATACTGTGGAAAATACAGAAAGACAAATTGTCAGAGTCGGTGAAGAAGAAACAAAATGTAAGGGGGGCCCCCATTTAGACCCATACTTCTGACTCAAGCGACTTTATGTCGTAATTGCTGCCTGGATTTGAGATTGGGGGGGGGGGGGGACTGAAGCCCTATAGCCACTCATTCCCATTTACCCCCTCTCGATCTACCAACCGAATCATTTGTTCTTGTGATAAGTTTTAAATTGTAAATTTTAACTGAAGACTACCTACCTTGGGTGGTCATTAGTTAAATATATATAAATTGGATAATAAATGAATAATTCATATAAAATTGGTTGCTTTAGAAAACGAAACTTTTAAGAATGTTTTTTATGTACTGAATAGCTCATTTTCTTGAAATATAGGAGAGTTAATAACAGCGATGACTGGGTGATTTTTCAAGAACCTTTGATATAAGGGTGAATACTACTTTGGATGTCTTTAGATATAAGTTATGTATTTATTTTTAATTATTTACTGTTTCAGTGTATTTTTAAATTTGGGAAGTTAATATTTATATTCATATCATATTGTTATAAATGTTCCTTATACACATGTCTGTGTGAATTTTATATATATTATTATTATTTGCATTTGCAAAGCATACCCATTTTAGAAGAATGTATATCTTAAGACACTGAATCAGATGGGTAGTAGATTTCTCACAACAAATTGTGTTTACATTAAGTGGTCTCAACTGAGTAGAAACAAGAATGTTTCAATCAAGTTATTATTATTTTTTTTTTAACTAAGAAATGAATGCGCAATTTCTGAACAGGTTTTAAAAGAATTCAACTATGTCAGAAATTTGAAAATTTCAGGAATTTCTCTCTTCACAAGCTGTATTTATGGTCAATACAAATGGTTAATTTATAGAAGTGAAATACTCAGAGAAAAATTTATAACATATTGTATTGTCCAAAATAGAGGGAGAAATTAGCCATCAGATACAGTTTCCACTTTCGTGAATTTCTCCTAAAAATGGGATAAGACCTGCAGTTTTTGTTGTTCTAATAAAAGTTCATCATGGCTGTCTATGAAGAAGCATTCTGAATTATACCGAGTTTTTGAGAAGCCTGTACTTTAAAGCTTGCAGAGCCAAGTGATGAATAAAATATGTTACAAGAAAAAACTGATTGATTTTGGCTGTTTATCACTTTATTATCTTTTTATTTTCTAGTACTCTGAACTGGTCCTGTGGAAAACCATTGAATTTTTGTCAGTGGCATGCTGTAAAAGAGAAGAAAACTATTGGCATTATAAGTGGTATTCATATTTTTGTTTTATTTGTTTATTTATTCTTTAAATGTTCTTAATTACTAGTTCAAAGTCTGCATACTTTTGATCTCTGCGGTCTAATTTTTTTCAAAGCTTGTATCGCATAATTTCATAATTGTCAATAACTTTTTTTTTTTTGTTTTTTTGAGATGTTTACTTTTTTGTTTAGTTTATTTTTTTCTTATTTTCCAAATTGATTTATATGTTTTTTTTTTTAGTTTTTTTTCCCTAAAGTGATGTTACTTTGGGGCAGTTAGTGACTATGTATTAAATTTTATAAATTTCATGTAAATTGAGAAAGTTATTAGGGCTGTTCTTAAAAGAAAAAAAAAGTATAACTTTTGGTAAAGTTACATCAATGAGTAAAACAATAAATATTTATACAGTAAAATTCAATGTGGTATTCTTTATTAAAGCATTTGACCCAGGCAACTCTTTAGTATATCATTTTATGTTATGCTATATTCTGTCATTTATTTAATCTCTATTATATGTAAATTTTTTATGTCAAGTTGCATATTTGACACCAAGTTAATAAATTGCTTGCAAAATCAAGTCTTATTTGCAACATTTTATGAAGTAACAATGAAATAAAGTATAAAAATCAATTTTTAGTCCCTTCAGATTAATTTTTTTACTCTGCACCCTCACTACCTCTTAAAAATATGTTGTAAGTAAAACCTTGAAACTCCTGTAACTTTTATTATTATTATTATTATTATTATTATTATTATTAATGTTGTCACTGCTGTTGTTGTTTAAAATGTAAACTG
>JAWZYV010003959.1:0-12330 GCA_038373885.1 Cheiracanthium punctorium | reverse complement strand
GTATTGCAAAAGAAAATAATTAACATAAAGGCGTAAAGAAGCAATAAAACTTAATAGATACTCACAATAAAACTTTAACATTCCAACTCTAACGAAAACAGATACAAATCGCAAATTTATTTTGCGAGTTTAATCTGTATGCCTTTGTACAAAAAATTATCTTTACAAAACTGACTGACTACTGAACTTATATCGTTATTAAAATGTTTTAAAACACTTTTGCGAGTCCTTTTATTTCTATTCTATCTATTATATTGCTTTGCAAGGCTTAAATAACCACTTTCAGCCATCATGAGATCGCCGTTAAAATCAAAACAAACTCGCTAGCTGCTAGCAGACGATGGAGGTAGATCACGTGATATACGTATTCGGCAGGCTGTGACGTCACGTGAAAGGACCCCATTGTTCTTGAATGAAGGAACCGAATGACCGAAATGAATGGATCCGGACAGAAATGACTGATTTCGGAACCAGATGAACGAAAGGAAGGGGTCCGGACCCAAATGACTGATTTCGGAGCCAGATGAACGAAACGAACGGGTCTGGATCCAAAGAGGTTTATCGGTGTGACGTCATTTTTCCACCAACACGTGACCTTTCGGCTGTGTTGATGAGTAGCCCTGTAATCTGATTGGCTGAAGTGTATATTTTCCATGGACACATGGCTGAAATAGCCTCGCCTCAGTATAAGTTTTAATATGTTAGCACTTTTTAATGGGAATCTTTGGAGAGATATCTTTTTGCAGTCATGTACAGGTTCCAGAGAGTTATTGAAACATTCGTAGGCAGCACAATACAGAGGCATAATTATTATTTTTTTGATTTTGCGCTTTTTACCAGGAGTCCAGCACATAAGCCTATGGAGAAATGGTTGTTTGTTTTCCACCGTCACGTGACTTTTATAGCCTCGAACCCAAGGACCGGGTACATTTTTAGAAATGGATCCGCTAACGGACACGTTCTGGTCGGAACGACACACCACTACTCTAGGGGCCCGTTTACATGTGCAAAAATGCGGAGTAAATCCCGGGACTTACACTGCTTTCTATCCCGCTTCCCCTACTTAGGGGAAAAAATGCGGGGTAGAAAGATTCCTGGTCGGAAGGAGGGTTAATGCAGAGTCAACCCCACTTCCCCATGATGCATTGCGAGTTTTCCCCTGTACTCCGCCTTAACCGGGGCCGTCGTGGATGGAAAATCCCTGCAAAACTGATACAAAGTCTAACTACTAATAGCGAAGATACAAAGTCTAAATACTAATACCTTAACCCGGGATTTTCCATTTTCACATGTAAACGGGCCTTAGAAGACAATGTCAAGGGTGGGACAAGATCAGGAGACACAAATAGGGAAGTCGTAGTTTGGAAGAAAAGGTACTGAGAATTGGTGCTAATAATCCTACTCATTAACCCATTTATGCCTAGTGTCCCTTTTTTGGGACGGCATTTTCGCTATTAGTCGAAAACGTTATTTATTTTTCCTAGCCTTTATTCATGAGTATTGAGCCTCAACTCTACAAAATATTTTAACATAACCAAGTAGGATGTTGATATTTCGATTTTTATCCATAATGATTTTAAAAGAAATCATCCCTTGTTCAAGAAGTTGCATCAGAAATTTATCTATTATTTCTGTTATCAGTAAAAATCGAAGAACGCCGCAAAAATATCCAGGCACAAATGGGTTAAGCAGGACAGCTTTAGGCCGTGTCCGGTTGTCTGAATCGCGGAAGTCATAATTAGAGATTTCTGCAATTAGTTCATTTGGTAAGTTATAGACTTTGTCATAAAAGTGCTGGGCTTGTTTTTTAATAATTTCGTACATGGAGGGAATCATGAGATCTCTACGTATAACCGAGTTTCTCATGTATCTATGAGCATGTCTAATATTTCGTAGTATTTTGTTGTGTTGAGTTGTGATTAAGTTTAAATTTGTTTTCGCAGCATAACCCCAAATGGGGCTAGCGTATGTACCTGCAGGGAGGACAATCATGTTATACAGTTTTCGTTTGTTGGGAATTCTAAGTTTGATTTGGTATAGTAACTTTGAGATAGATTTTTCTTCCGCAATAATTTTGTTACGGGCATAGGTGGCCTGTGCTTTCCAAGTCAGTCTGGAATCCAGCATGACTCCCAAATACTTACAGGTCCTGCCCCATTCAACTCTTTCGTCATTAATATATATTGGTTTCACAATCTTGCGGGATCTAGTGAAGTGAATGGCCTGACACTTAGAGGGATTTACTTTTAATTTCCAAGTGGCGAACCAATCTTCAAGTGTGTCAATGTGGTGCTGAATTTTGTTGGTCAGGGTGTGTGGATCTGGACATTATAGCCATATCGTCTGCATATACTGCTAAAGATGTGTGAGAATCTCTTGGAATATCATTTATGTAAATGTTGAACAGTGTAGGACCAAGGAGTGATCCTTGTTGTACACCAGCCTCAATAGGAGTGGAGTAAGTGTTGTTGATGCGGACGGAGAACTTTCGATTTCTCAGATACCATGGACTTAGATTGGATATAAATATTTATTTAAACTAGAAATATGAAAGGAACATCATATTGAACTCCATGAAGGTGACCATAGGCCGCACTCGTAAACGCCAAACGAGATGCACTCGTGCAACGAGGTTCTAGGTTCTATCTAAGGTGTTCATAAAGAAAACTGACTGTAATCAGTTTGAAAACAAGAGCGTTCATATACAAAACTGAGTGCAACGAGTTTCAAACGAAGTAAACTGAAAGCGGATTAGGTTCATTGAATTATTGAGAAGATTACTTTCTGCGTGTTCTCTTTGCTTAGAAATGGCGTCCGTTGTTATAGAAAAGTATGTTGTTATGAACAGTATTTTACGTTTGCTGAAGCTGCAAATATTATTTTCTCGAGGAGGAACTCCAGGCATACGTTAGAAACTGCTACGAAGGTACATAATTTTTTAAGGGTAATCACTTTCTTGTACACCCTCCATAAAAAGTATTCGAGCAAGAGAGAAATTTCCTATTTTAGATTTGCGAATAATTATTGAGTTTTTGAAAAACTCACATGTTGACAGAAATATGGAAATTCCTATTTATGCATAGCCTAATTTATATTCCATGATAAATAATTTTTAATATACGAAACCAAGGTAGGAAATTTCTCTCTTGCTCGAATACTTTTTTGGAGGGTGTACAAGCCATCGGGTGTCACCCCTTTGAAGGTGACACTAGGGGCGGACCGCCCCCCCGCCCCCGCCTTGCTACGCCACTGGTGCGATGCACCATGTGACATTAAAAATTGATAGATATGAGAAGCCAAGAAAGCTGAAGTTTTGTGAAGTAGTTCTTTATAAAAGTTACCTGAAAGAAGTTGTTCGCTCAATTTTCCGCGGTGTAAATGCATAGATATAGGAATCTCTAGATTGAGCATAACGAGAGAAAACTTGTTGCCTCCAAACGGTAGCCATGATAGTGGCATGCGCATGCGCAGAATGGCAGTAACTTAAATTAAAATTTTATTTTCAATTATTTTAGAGCGATCTGTGTTTTAAAAACTATTGGTATCGAAATATTTTCTCTCGAACGTATTTATTTTGATAAAGTAATACAAAGAATGTTCTATTTTACATCGACGGCAGCCATGATAGTGGCAGAAATGGGGTGCGTTTTTGGCAACAAAAAGCACATGATTAGGAACACTAGATGAGCAATCTAGGTATTCCTAAATCTATGTGTAAATGTGATCAGCTGATGCAGTGAAATACATCAGGCGCCTGTGTGTGTAGCAATACGCTGTAACTTTTAATCACCAGCTGACCACTTTTCCAGCACGGAAAACTCAGCTGACTATTTTTCCCCCTAAACTGGCAAAGTTAACTATCATTTCACCAGATTTCAGCTTTTTTATTATTATTTTACTTAACGGATGTTCTTTACATGTTGACGTATAATCCACCGCTATGCAGTCGAATGCAGATGATCGTCGGCAGCTGACCTATAATCCACCGGCTGACTATTTTTTTTTCATTTGTATACAACATGATAAACACATGTACAAAGTTTCAAATTTTTTATTATAATTATTATTTTTTAATTATTTTACATGTTGGGGCACCCACCGCAAATGCGCCAGCTGACGCTCACTTCTGTTACATGTATAACTAAATGAACTATAGGACGAGATTTCGAATTTTTTGTTATTGGTCATCAAAAATGCCAGCTGGCTACCGGACTATTGCTGTGATTTGGCAGGAATGGGGCTACTTGCACCAGTCAAATGAAAAAAAAATTACGAAATTTTGGATGGCCAATAAATGAAATATTGGCAGAGCACCTTTCGCCCTCCCTGACAAAATCGCCTTCCGCCATTGGCGTGTCCCAACGAATCCATATACGAGAAACAGATTGAAAAAAAAAATGCCTTTTAGACTGAAAAAAACGACGATAGAGAACTAACTAGTGCTTAAATAAACTAATTGGAAAGGTAAAGTGAAATGATAAAATGACGATTTAGTCAAAGAATAAATTATTAAGGTTAAATGTGTAGAAGTTAGTGTTAAAGCAGATAAGATTACATGATAAAATAAACTATGAACAAATGTAAAACTGTACAAAAGAAATTATTTAATAAAAAATGCGTAAATCTCCTTGCATCATTTGAGTGATAATTAAAGGCTGTAGTTCGAAAGAAGAAAACGTATTGAACGCCTTTCGAACACAAACCAAAATAAACCAATAACATCAGAAACTTTCAGAAAAGAAAAATGCAATTTCTTCACAAGCTGGACTATGCACAGTGACAAACAGCAAGCATTCAGCAACACATTTGGCACAATATTCGAATTTGAAGAATTTTTACTAGAAATCAGAGAATTTAGGCAAATTTTCAAGTTTCAGAACTAATGCATGTTTATCATTTATTACGGTGTGTAGTTCAGCTTCTGATGTGGTATCCTAAAAGTGTTCATTTGATTTTTGGGAATACGGCCGCTTATTTACATGAGGGATCTAAGCCGAGAGGGGGTGTTCCCTCCGGGTGGGGTCTTCCTAAGGGGTCCTAACCCACATTTGCGAGCATAGGCGTAGAGTTATATGGGCCCATGGGGCTCAAGCTCCCCAATAAATTATGAATTGGGGCTGAGCCCCCCCCCCAATAATTTAAGTTAAATTAAAAAAATTGCATTTTACTCAATTTTTACAATTTAAAGAAAAACTTTTTCCACTCAAGTTGTAGAAAAAAAACTTTTCTTTTATTCATAGAAATTTTCTTCTGATTTCGTTTTCGATTCGCATTATTTGAGATTCATTCTGACACCACATAACACAAGATGTTATTAAGCTGGCCGCGCCAGGCGCCGGTTGATAAAAAACAGTCTATGCAATGGGAATTATGGCATCAAAAGTTTACATCAGCCTAAAATGCGTTCAGTAATCGAAAATGTTCCTTCCCCACCACCTTTGCATCTTTCACTCTGCTTCCATTTTTGAATTTGTTTCACTGCATTTTAAGAAGGATAAATTGGTAGGAAGGCACTATAAAGGTTAGGTACCTTATTAAATTTAAAAAAAAAAAAAACGCCGGAACCAACTGCAAGTGAAACGTTTCAAACAAATGCAAGTTGCAGTGACGTGCGCACAGAACAGTAAGCATATTTCTATATTTTCACTTGTGCATTAAGCGGTCTTAAGAGGATTGAGGAGCAAATATACACGTATTTTAAATCCTAGCGGTTTTACATTTTATGATCAAAATAAAAGTCACAGAAAAATGAAACTTTTTTCGTATAATAATACACTATAGTACATCATAAAGTTTCAGATAAAAATCCATTAGCTTTCAGATATGTTTGAAAAACAAATTAATTTTTACTTTACATATAAATAAATATATATATATATATATATATATTTTCAATAGTGTATGTCACTATCCATAAGCTAAGTCAATTTAAAATACACATCTAAACAAAATTTTTATTGCAAAATTAAGTAAAATAAATATTTTATAGGATGAATTAATATTTAAGAAAAATTTTTAGATTTAGATTTTAATTTTATTTTAAAGTGAAATTTGAAAGAAAACGGACTTTTTCTCTTATATTTCTGTTAAAATTTCAAAAGTTTTTCACTTTCACTTTTAATATTAAATCATTATATAGATACTGATGCTAGCTATAACTATACAAAGTTTTGTGAAGATACGAATCGTAGAAATTTTGTTAACTTACTGATAGTTCATAAAAAAAAATGCGTTTTGAGAAAACGCAGTTTAAAGTTACCTTACTGTGTTCAAACATAAAACGTTTTTTTTTGTTTATTACCGGTTCTAGTTGGAATAATTGCATAAAATTGGGGTCAAAATGCTCAGAAATAATTAAGCTTTTAAATAAAATTAAAATAGAAAGAATCGATTTTTTAAAAATCTTTATCCTCCTAAGACCCCTTAAAAATTTGGAGATGTACAAACCCGGAAAAATCTATTGCCCGATATGCCCGGGGCATGTAAAATTCTCAGCCAGGTGTGAATTTTTTTAGCCTCGTGCCCGATCGGGAATGTAAAAAAAATAATCAAAAGAGATTCATAAAATAGTTTTAATATGCTTTTTCATATATCATACGGATTTGGTTTGTGGTTGCAACATTTCCTTTCAATGCAAAATGTCTGAATAATATAAATTTTATAGAGCAATAAAATGTAGTAATTTTAGGGCTTGTAAATTTTTTGTTCGGACATGTATTACTTTAGGCTATATGCCCGGCTGGGCATGCAAATGTTTGGAGATTTTTCTGCCCCTGGACATATACAGGTGTCCCAAAAAGGTGGTAACGGGCTTTAATTCTTTATCTATTAGAGATAAGTGGGCAATATAAATTAGGAAAATGTTCCAAATAAGGTCGGAAATAATTCTCCGTTAAGGAAAAGATTCCTCTCGTTTATTTTCAAAAAGTTACACTTTTTAAATTTTTATACTACCCCGTAATTCCCTATTAGTAAAATGTGCCCCATACACTTATAAAGTAATGTACCAAATCTAAGCCTTTCATCATACGATGTCGCAGAGATATCTTTAAAGAAAGAGGATCGGGGACTATCTATGATTTTGTAAGTAAGCGTTTATTCCTAGAGTGGGGAAAAAAAAAATTTCTTTCGTAATTTCTGTACGACCCCTGAAATGCGATTCTCGACGTGATATTTTCCCTTCCAGAGCCATTGAAAAGTGGTTTAAGTCAGCGTTATATTTATCTTCATATCTCTGACACTTTTAAAGGTATAAAGGTTCTCAAATTTTATAAATCCATTCTTTAGTGTATGGGGGCACATTTTACTAATTGGCAATTGTTTCGTTCGGGGTCGTGTATAAATTTAAAAAGTGTAACTTTTTAAAAATGAACGAGAGGATTTTTTTCTTAACGGAGTAGTATTTCCGACCTTATTTTGAACAGTTTTTTCAATTTACACTGCCCACTTATCTTTTATAGATAAAGAATTAAAGAATTAAATTGTATAAATTCCAATGTGCAATATTAGCTGAAAAAAGGTGTATAATTTTCCGTTTGAAATATTTTTAATTTGGGATTTCTCTTTTGAAATGGCGAAACCGGGAATAGCCAAAGGCCGCAAAGGCCCGTCGAAGCGCCAACCTTATTATATGTACATGGTGCGTGCGTGTGTGTGTATGTATGAATAGGAGTGCATGGATGCTCCCCACTCTCGTAATTTTGAAAATTTTATGCTTGTATGAAAAACTACTATCCTGTACATTCCCCATTAAAATATATATACAGAGAATAGTCAAGATAAATCGAGATAGATGCGTCGAGCGTCGAGCCTACCTTTGAACTGGGACGCAAAGCGCTCTGAACTGGGAGTCGGAAAGTAGTGCTGTAAAAGTAACGACAAAATGAGTATCCGTATGTATTTGTTACTTAGATGTTCGCTATTCGTTACTAAGTATTCGTTACTCGTTACTTTCGTTACTACTAATAGAATCGGTAATAGGGTGTTATATAGTGCCCCATAACAACACATCCGGGACAGTGTTGTTATGGGTATATGCCGCCCATACATAAACCCATAGCAAAACCTAACCAAAAAGAATTTTTTTTAGCGAAGTTGTACAAAGTTGTATTTAGAGCTTATTTTCTCTGATTTACAGATTGCTTTTATACACATTTATGGTTTTATACAATGCTAAATTATCCGAATTACTGAGTGCACATAGAAATCTTCCAAAGACATATGCCATTCTTTTCTTTTCTCAACCCCCCCCCTTTTTTTTAATTCTGAACGCTGGTTTAACCTGTTCATTCTTATCATAAAACGTGTAAAGGAAAGCTTGTGACCCGTGTTTTTTTCTGGGAGCGGGTTCTCGAATACTGAGATCCAGGGATTGGGCCATATATATTAAATTCACAGGGCAGGGGATCTCAGTATGATATCAACTACTTTGCGTCTCTACAAGCATAATATCTTTATTATTTGTGAGTTCTTATTTCATATCAAAAACTTCTTTTGCTGGACGATTTTTCGAAGTAAATTAAAAATTACCATATTTTAAATTAAAATTGTTTAATTCAGTGAGAATTATCTATTTTTAAGATATTTCCAGTTCTATTTCTGCACTTTTGGGATGAAAGGGGTTAGCCCCTTCTGTGGGTGCATATATGAGAGCATTCTTTAAACAAAAATTATCACTCCTTTCATACAGAAAGAATGGTTGCACCGGACTATGCGTATTCCATGAGTTCATGGAATAAAATGTACCATAAAATAGGGTAGATGGCCCCCTAAACACCGACATTTTAGAAACATACTGAACTTTATTGAATTATTTTAATACCAGTGGCTTACGCAGGAGTGGGCATAGAAATCCCGGGACGCTCCCAATTTTTTATATATTTTTTAAACAATTACTTAAAAAATGTGTTTAGGTTTCCATGCTAAATATTTTATTTAGTTCCAAATAATATTTTAAATAATAAAAATGTGTGAATTCGTTTACTTTATAAAAATATTTTTTTAAAAGGTGTATTTAAATAATTTGTTATTTATTACTCATTTCGATTCTAGCTAAAAAAAAAAAGAAAAAGTTAAGTTCGCAATCCTGCTTCGGAACCACCCTGAAAGAAAGAATTCTGATTGCACCACTATTTAGTACTAAAATGTCAGAAAGCCCGAAATTAGCACCCCTTACTAACGTGCTTCTCTTATATGTATTGCTCCTCTACAATTATAAGAACACCCCCCTCCCCCCCCCGCAAAAAAAGAGTTCAACTGCGCATAATAACATACTATACACCGGATCGTATCCCCCATTGTACGACCCATATCAATAGAGCAGCAGATACTATTCCATCTCCATAACTGTAACGAAACATACGGATTCTTCCAAACCTCATCAAAACGATTCCATTCGGTGCGGCACAAACGAATTGCAACCAGAACATACTGCTCCTCAAATACCGAAACTGATTTTTCCCTCCCAACAGCGAGAATCCATAATACTTCCGGTATCTAGTAACGGAAAGGAACATACTATTACTCAAATACCGAAATTCATTTTCTCCCGTTCGAAGTTCGAACCTGGTCGATCCGAAATGCAAACTCGAAAGTCATTTTCCCCATTGAAACCGCGATCCGATATCCAGTAACCCCAGTAACAAATAACGCCTCGCCTGGCAGTCTGTATTCGAAGTTCGAAGCTGCTCGATCCGAAACATCTTCGGATCGAGTAGTAACGATATCAACCGAAAAGTAACAATTCGTTACTTCGAGTCTGAGTGATTATCCGTATCTTAGTACCGAATACATGCGGTTTGCTTCAGCTCTATCGGAAAGTGCCTGGTTCAAAACCAGGTCACGTCCGCCGACCTAACCGTTCGGAGTTTTTCGTGGTTTCCTCCGAAACTTAGCGTGAATATAAGTTAGGAAGTCCTAGAAAAACCCTCACGGAGGGCACTCCACGCATAGGCCTAAATCCCTCGTGTAGATAATTGGCCTTAATCCCACAACAACAACAACCTAACTAGAATCAAGGTATATATATGTATATATATATACAAGTGATCGTAATGTGTTGGAACCGCACACCATTTATTGGCTGAAAATAATTTTTAGCTTAATTTTACTAAGTTGTACTGTAGAAATTCTTGTTGCAATAATAAATTAGCATGTTTTATGTCATTATACGTAACCGCCCAGATAGTATTTCTTTTACCACATCTTGAATCCGGGATCGATTGCCGGATCGGGCTTGGGTGTTTGTGACATAATCGTTAGGGGTAATAATGATTGTCTATCGGGTAACCCTTCTTAAGTGTCCATCACTTTGGGCGACCCACCTCCAGCCAAGGCTTGATATGCCATTACCACGCGGTTGGAAAAAAATAATTATATATATTATACGTAATGAAGATTAAAAGCATAACATCAGTCATAAAATGTTATTATTCTGAAGCCAATAGATTCGATTAATGAGTTTAGACTAGGATTTAAATCATGATTTATAAACGAGCTGTGCCACAAATCGCGATTTTCGCTCTCTAAAGTGATGTCATTTACTTATTTAGCCCAAGAATTTTTGGTTCGGCCATCGGAAACCGCAAACGCATGCAAATTTAGCTTAATTCGCCCTTTTGATTCTTAAATGCTCTCAAAAATTGTCTCTGACGGTAATATTTGTCTGGTCGAGATACAAATCTTACAGTGAAAGTATTCTGTTTCACAGAGATTAAAGATTGTTTTTCAGATGACTTTAAATTAAATTAAATTGTCAAAGGCTATTTTATTCATATTTTAGAAAGTGATTCTATCAACCTTTCAAGTTAGTTAGGCAAGTTGGAGTGTTTAGGTTGATCAATTTTATTTTTTACCAACTATGCGAAAAATTCCAGAGCTGGGAATCGAACCCAGGCCTGCCGTATAACGTGCGGGTGCTCTACCACTGAACTACTCTGGGACGATTCCCAGATGAAATTTCTCGCATTAGAACCGTTGGCATTTAGCATCTTCCTCTGCAAACCACAGATGGAACAGATGAAACAATTAATTCGCGACAACTCCGTTACGCCGCAGAAGATTATACATATTTTAGAAAGTGATTCTATCAACCAGGGACGTACCCAGAAAAAAATTTCGTAGGGGGTCCAAACAGGGAAAAAGGCAGAATTTTATACAACAAAACTTCATCATTATTATTTTGCTTACAAAAACTAAAATTTCGGAGGGGGTCCGGACCCCCTGGACTACCCCCTGGGTACGTCCTTGATATCAACCTTTTAAGTTAGGCAAGTTGAAGTGTTTAGACTATTTTATTATTACATATAGGTATGTGTGTATATATATATGTGTGTGTGTGTGTGTGTGCATGTATATATGTATATCTATGTATATATATCGATATGTGTGTACATTATAGGTGGGGCCCGAGCCCCCCCCCCCCAATAATTCTGGGAACTTTACGCCTATGTTTGCGCGGAAACCACGTAGTTGTGCAGAAAACAGCAGAAAATTCCGATCGCCGGAGTCGACAGACGCGACCTGGAGCTCCATTCTTCCTCGGTTGTTGGAAAATAGTCGGTGGTTAACTTCTAACTGGCCAGACCCAGTTGCTTAGATAACAACTTTGGGAGATCGTTTATCCCTTCACGAGAACACTTTGGCGCTCTTCCGTAAGTGGCCTCAAGGCGAGGCAGAATTAATCACCGACTATTTCCCAGCAATCTTAGCTAACTGTTTACAGATATGAAACTACTTACACTCAAGAAAAATGATGATGAGTGTTTGGTATTGTTTATTGTAGATAATACACGCATGAGAATATAAAAAGTAGAAAATTTTCTTTTTAGTCTTTTGAAATTAATACATTATAAAAAAAAAATTGTTTTTTTTTTTTTTGCAAAAAGTTAGAAATCCTGAAATTGGTGAGATCCATGGGTCCCAGTTGCTTTGCGGATAAAAAGAACCCCTCCAGCGGGACCTGACTCGCTGCCCCCCCCCCTTTTATTTTGCTGTGCCATTATTGAGCGTAGTATCTCGCAGAAAGGAGATGAAAAAAGAACATAAAAACTTTTTAGAATGAACTAAACGTGAAACTATAGAACTGAAACGTGAAACTATAGAATGAACGTGAAACTATAGAACTATACATGTTAAATATACTGATAAGGAACGTGAAATGATAAAGGTAGAACTCAAGCGAAGAATGTATCTTAACTATTAAAATGAACAGTACACAGAGGCGGATCTATTGCCTGGCGGACCTGGCGGCCGCCAGCGGCCCCGACAACCTCTAGAGGCCCTGACTGCCACTAGAGACCTTGACTTTGAAAATTCTTCAAAAAAAGAAAA
>JAWZYV010003958.1:0-11494 GCA_038373885.1 Cheiracanthium punctorium | reverse complement strand
CACTCATGGAACAACAGTAAATGCTGCCAATTATTGTGCTATACTGGGTCGATTGCGAGAGGCGATTCGCTGTAGACGACCGGGATTGCTCACGACAGGCGTCCTATTGTTGCACGACAATGCCCGACCGCATACAGCCACAGCTACGCGCCATTTGTTACAACGTTTCCGGTGTGAGGTATTGGACCACCCTCCTTACAGTCCCGACCTCCTACCAAGCGATTACCCTGTCTTTGGACCTTTTAAAGAAACAGTTGGGAGGTCAGCGGTTCAGAACCGATGCTGAAGTTCAGCAAGCCGTCTTGACGTGGTTGCACAACCTCTACGCTGATTTCGTCGATGCCGGTTTCGATGGTTTGGTGTACCGATGGAATACATGCCTACAGGGGCGTAGCCAGAAATTTTTCATGGGGGGGGGTTACGACTACTGCAACTCGCATATATGCATACATGTGTGTGATAAGGGAGTGAAGAATATACATTTTGTATGGCAAACAATTTCTCATGGGGGGGTTATGACCCCCCTAACCCCCCCCCCTTGGCTACGGCCCTGCATGCCTAGATAGTCATGGTGACTATGCAGAAAAGTAATATGAACACGTGCCTGCCTACATTGTATATATGTATATTTTTTTTTTTCCTGGATAAACGTTTTCTCTAAATGGGCTTGTTACTTTACTTTTTGAAACACCCCCGTGCATATGAAGTGAAAAAATTGGGAAACACTTATGGGTGTAAAATATTGTGTGAAAGTTGCAAGATTTGCATTCACTAAATGTCATGCTCATGTGTAGATTACAGTATTAGGGTCATCATTTGCAAACATATTCACTTGTTTTTCCAAGCATCAAAGCAAAATTCTGTAGAAAGCACATAGCAGAATAATGAAAGTTGACCAGAAACACAAGAGATGGTTCAAGAACTTGTAATTGATACCAGAATCCAGACAAATGGTAGAAAAAGAGATCATAGCAAGTACTATGAATAAAAATACATCTAATGATACCCGGGAAAAATGAAGCTGAAACTGATGGTGTCACGTTTCTGTAATGTTCATTTATGTGTATATTTGTATATTTTCTGTAAATAAATCTTTAGTTAGAATGTAGCAGGCGTCGAATTAACATCAGTTGGCAGCAGTTTACGATGTTCGTCCCCCCCCCCTCCTACGGCGAAAAAGAAATTGGCACGTGGGCATCCGGTATGACTGTTTGAGAAGAATAAATACGCTGTTCTGAAAAAGTGGAATTAAAAATATGGGTAAAACTTAGTAGATACCGACGCTAAACAGCAATAATTATTTATTGTCAAACATTGGCGCAACAGCTCCTCTGCGGGGCCAAGGCCTGCGCTGCCCAACCGCGCCTTCGCGACCATAGGCTCTGGGGTGCGGATGCATATGTCTCGGCAAGGTGGTCAACCTGATGCGAAGCCCCCAGTGTTTGACCCCGAGCAAGCCTGGTCCTCATTTTATCGACCCACTCAAGGTTTGAAAGGCTGAGTCGACCTTGCCCAGCCCGGGATTTGAACCCCGGACCTGCGGGACGGCAGCGCGGTGCGCTAACCATTACATCACTGGGCTTCATTATTTATTGTGGTCTATGAAAATTAAGACGGTGTTGACAATAAAACGAATAATAAATGTATTATTTGAAGATAGACCAGAAGATAAGAAATTGCAGGAAGAATGGGATCTGAAAAATGCAGATGCTGTGAAGTATATTATTTTATCATTGTCGGATGAACAAAGTCTTCAATATGCCGAAGAAACGAAAGCTAAAGAGCTATGGAATAAAATAAAATGAAACTTCACAGGAAAATTGATGCTGGGAATGAATTAAAGAATATAGAAATGTTCGATTAAATAAAAATTGCAACCGACTGCATTGCGCTAGCTCGGAGGCTTTCTATGAAGTGTGCCGCACTCGGATTAAAATTAGAACGGGAATTCGCGTTCCATATTGTTCGTGGTCTGAAAGGAAAGTTCACAAAAATAAAGGAAACTCAGCGTCATAAAAACATGGATGCAATTCTAGAAATTTTACGTGACGAAGGCAGTATTCTGAAACACAATTCTAACTCGCTTACAAGAAGTGAGGAAGCTTTCATGGTGAGAAGCAAAAAGAAGAAGGACATAAAATTGTTACATGTGTAAAAAGTCATCACACCTGGCCAAGAGCTGTCATTACCGGAATAAATCTCCTGTCGAAAACAGAATGAATGACAATGTCAGACCATTTCCTCAAAATTAGGACAGAAGAAAACAGAACTTTGCGAACATGGTAATGAAACAGAAAATCCTGATTTTGCCCTGATGACGAAATCAATTCAGGAACATTTAAGATGTTTAAGGCGCCTGCCTACTGTCGGAGAGGATTTTTTTTAATTATTGAAAAATTGCTAATTTATGTACATTATATAATAGAATACAGTTAAAAACTGTGAATAACATGAAAAAATATGCAAAATTTAAAATATTTCGATATTTAGGCTGAAAATATACATAAAATTTGCGAAAAAAAGCACTTTATTTAAATTTGACTTATGATGTTTTGGTAAAGATTTTTTTATTCTGTAAATTTTAGTTTGATTATTGAAAGGTCCTTAAGGGAGTGAACTAAACTCAAAACTATAACCGTGTTATTTAATATTTTAGAGAAGTTAACATTTTAAGCGGTGAAAAATCACGAATATACATGACAATTCATAACTTCTATCGACAAAAAAATAAATAAATGAATAACTAGATTCACCGCAGTAGTTAGGTCCCTAAAATGACTCCTCAAGAGTATTTTGTCAAAGTTTCAAAACATTGCATTAATAATATTTTGAGTTACGATGTTTTGCGATAAAGCAAAATCGTAAAAGCAGAAAATAATACAAATACTAAACAAACAAATACTAAATTTTGCCTAATAAATAAAAAAACTTATTTTTAGAATATTCCTGATTTGTACAGCCCGCCATCTCTATGAACAATGATCTTTTTTTTTTTTTTTTTTTTTTTTTTTTTTCTTAATTGCTTTTAAAATTTTTCTACGTTTATGTACACTTGGGGTTGCATGACGCTTTGAATTGGTCATTCGAAAGTCATCCAGCTGTCGATATCCTGACATGGTAAAATACCCAGGATTTGTGATATTTAGTTCGGTTAAAACTTTTAGACAGCCTTGATAGCCTTCATTAAACTGTATTACTGCATCATACGCCGCCAATTTCACAGTTTTCACTGACATAAACACTTCCTTTGGCACTCTCTGCCATATAATGCCATTAAAACACTCACTGGCGTTTTGTGCTTTTCCATGCATTGGCTTCTTTGCATTCGATGCACAGTGGAATAATGCTGTAATAACATTTTGTTGCTTGCTTTTCAAATCACCAACATTAGCACGAATGTCAATTCCGTAATAATTCTGGATCCTCTCTATAAATGCATCAGTCAACTTACCTTTACCCGAGATACCTTTAGTTTTTGATTTTAGTTTTCGTAATGTTTAGTTTCTGGATGCGCCTTATGTTTCGTTTAGTTTCTGGATATGCCCAATACACTCAAATTTAGTTACACTTTTTTCCCCCGTAAGTGCCCTGCACACACTAGAGATGAGTTCGGGCTCAATTTTTTAAGCCCGAACCCGTGGACTTTTGATCAGAGTACGAGCAATATTATTTGAGTTGGAGCCCGAGCCTGAAATTTCCGCTAAGATAAATAAAATTCAATTAATTCATGAACAGAATACAATAAATTTTTCCGTTTGTGCAAATTAAAGACAAATACAGTTGCAAACTCTCAATGCACTTTCTACATATCTATGTTTATCAAATAATAAAAATCTGGAGTGACTCCACTCGACTTTCCGAACACTTACGATTAAGATCATTACCAAGCATTTAAATAAATTTTAATCGATGAATGATTCAAACATATATACCAAATTGAAACTCAATCGAATGCACCGTTTAAACGCTTGCGCACTTTCAAGAATTTCTCCCCATATGCCATTATGCCATAATATAAAAGAAAGTTTCGTCGTAGCCCTGTAGAAAAACAATAAGTCCTATACACACCAAAATCAATACCGGTCTTGCAACGGTGGTTTATAGCATATATACCTAATTTGAGCTCAATCGAATCTACCGTTTAAACGCTAGCGCACTTTCAAGAAATTCCCCCCATAGGCCATAATGTAAAAGAAATCTTTGTCGTAGCCCTGTAGAAAAACTATAAGTCCTATACACACCAAAATCAATACCGGTCTTGCGACGGTGGTTTATGGCATATATATCCAATTTGAGCTCAATCGAATGCTCCGTTCAGGAGCTATCGTGTTCACTCACATACACACAAACACACATACATCTCGTAAAAATAGCATAAATGGATTCAGTAGCCCTCAAAACGTGTAAAAACACCAAAATCTCGAAGTCGAATTTTTTCATGATTACAATACTTTCCTTACATGGTACATGTTCGGAAAGTAATAATGATTCAATTTTTATTAAAAATTCCGTTGAGTAGTCGCATCAGTGTTAAGCATTTGTATGTACTTATATACTGGGTGGCCAGCGGGTAATGTTTGAAACAAAGTCCAATAGATGGCGCTAGGTGCACGTGAGTGAAGCCAAACTTGGTGCGCATGCTCCGATGAGTGGGCAATTGTAAATGTGATGCTCCTTCAGTCTGCGATGCCCTTAAGCGTGTGATTCTCGTTAGTAAAAATGAACAAGTATTCGACGGATGTTCGCGTCTTTATTGTGCTACAAATGGCCAGATGTGATGAAAATGTGAAGGCAGTTAAACGAGCATGGCAGACGAAGTTCCTGAACAAGAATTGGCCAAGCAAAAGGACTATGGAAAGGCGAGTCATTTTGTGCGTTTTACGGTATAAATGTTTTCCTTTTTGCTTCCATGTTTGTTCTGAAAAATGTGTTTCAATCCTCTTCCCTGCCAAGTTCAAACGTACTGGATCGGTGGAAGACGATAAAAAAGCTACGGCTACAGCCACTGCTACTGTGGTCACAGACGGTGCAGAACAGGTCGTCGACGACTTTTTCGCTGCCGATCTGTAAGGAGAGCAGCAGAAATGTTGGGAATAAAGCGTACATTACTTCAGCGAATAATGAAGGAGCTCCAATTGCCGCCTTACAAAATTCAAGTAACCCAACCTCTGAACGAAGACGATCGGAGTTTGCACAGCTTATGCTTGAAAAACTTCAAACAGGTGAAATCGATGTAAAGAAAATTTGGTTTTCAGATGAGGCCTACTTCAGTTTGGATGGCCATCTGAACAAACAGAATTATCGCTACTGGGGCAGAGAAAGGCCGGAGATCACTGTTGTCCGAAGCCTCCACCCGAAAAAATTTCTTGTGTGGTGTGCAATATCCTCGCATAGTGTGTTTGGCCCTATTTTCAGCGGTGGAACTCTAAGCGCGGCGAAATACAGAATGTTCCTGGACGAGGAGTTCATCCCTTTTCTTCATGGTCCTGACTTGGTCCAAGGTCATTGGTTTATGCAGGATGGAGCAAGACCACATCGTACGGCGGATGTTTCCGAGGTGCTCAGTGAGCATTTTAGCGATCGAATCATTGGGTTAGATTACCCACTTCCAAGGTGGTATCGAATGGCCCCCATATTCACCAGATCTGAACCCCTGCGATTACTACCTATGGGGTTATTTGAAGAGCAAAGTGTGGCAGACAAGTCCTACGAACCTTCCAGAACTGAAAATCGCCATTACAACTGCTGTCGACACGATTGACAGTGAGGCCTGCTCACGAGTAATGGTTGGATTCCAGAACCGCCTAACTGCTGTCCTTGTTAAAGATGGCGGGCACTTCGAACCTCTTTATCATTAATTGCCCAATATGTCCATTCAATAAACGCCATTAAATTCTTCTCATGTCTCTTATTTGTTTTTATTTTTTCATTGTTTCAAACATTACCCGCTGGGCCATCCTGTATATTAGATACAGAAAATTACCAGTCATAAATCTCATATAGTGACATTAAAAACTGTTATATTTAAAACACGTTCAGAAAAGAGATTTTGTATAATAAATTTAAGAAATTTGCAAATAAAAATTTAGTTGACAGGAACAAAATTACTTTCAAAAATTATTTTATGATACGATATGAATATATACATTACTAACATTTAAATAAGAAAGACCAGTAAATAATGAAACCAAAATTTTGATTTAACAGCATTTTAACACTAATACATGCACAAATGAAATAGCACAACACACCATTTAGTAAATTATGTGAAAAAGCTAGCTTTTTACCTATCAATTATTTTGTTACAAGTCCTAGCATCACATCATTTTATCTAATATTGTAGTACACATTAATAGTAATGCTAATTTATATTAGATTAAGTTTGCAAATTTTACTATCTTTATTATATATCAATCTATCTTGCATAGATTACTTTATTACTAAAATAAACATAATATAAAACACTAAAATAAATATTTACAAGATACAACTAAAAATTATAAGGACTTTGTAAAATAAAATAACAAACATACCACGTATTTTTTCTAGGTTCATATGGCTATTTTTTTCATTTATAGATAGTAGCAACTTAGTTTATTTTTGAAGCCGTGGTCAGACAGAATGGCCAGACTGAATTGTGGAATGATTAAAATTAGTGTGGCACTATATCTAAATAAACATTTTGAAAGATTTCAGAAAAAAAGTTCGCATATTTATCGTTTGTTTCTTTATAATTTTTAAAAATTCTTTAGAAAAAGTATTGCATCTACAGAATCAGGGCTAAGATTGCATCTTCTTTCTTCTAAAACTCGACCCGCAACACTGAAATCTCGTTCACAGCTTGCACTACTTGCCGGTATACTTAAAACACTCCTTGCAATTTTAGCTAAACTGGGAAATGGACACTGTTTCCACCAATCTAGTAAATTTTCGTCTTTTATTTCCGTACACACGGAAAGATCCAGATAACTTTGTAATTCATCATGGTGGCATTTCTGCTCATTACCACTCTTCAAAAATATCGGAGCTTTTTTCCGTATTAACGATGCTTTCCTCAGACTCGCTCACACATTCACATTTCTTAGCATAAATATAAATCATTTCGCGAATTTGCCAATAAATACTTTTTCTTTCATCATCTGAAAGCATTTTTAAAGATTTAAACTGCGGGTGTAAAAATGTACCAATTTTATGAATATCTTCAACTTTGATTTTTAGCCATTAGATTTGAACCATTGCTCAGTATTTTCTTTCAAATGTTTCTGCAGTTCTGAATCTGAAACTTTAGGTACACAGCATTTTTTCAAATAATGATTCCACAAAATAACAGGATGCAAAGTAGGCTGTAAATCTGCTTCAAGTTGTGTGCTTGCCTCTTGAAACACTTTCAGAAACTCAAGAAATATTTCTAGAACATCTAGATTTATGTTGTTCAAACGGTGGCTTTCGTGTCGTTTATCCAACAAATCTTTAATTTCCGAAAATTATATAAGAACTGATCGTAACATACAGCAGAGAGTATTCCACCTGCTGTCAACTTCTTGCTGTACAGATTTTTCCAATTCGTTCACTGCTCCTGATTTCTTTAAATATGTAACGAGATTTACACTTATCTACAGACATTTTTAATACAGGAAATTCGTCTGCAGTTTCAGTGTAGCTATGCCTTAAAACAGTATTTAGTAAGTGCCACATGCATGTCAATCTTTTGTAGCACTTTAACGAAGAAACTATGTTAGATCCTTCATCTGTGACAAAAGTAGATTTATTTCATACCGAAAGATCAACACCTATTTCCTTCAAAGTATCCAGAATTTCATTTATAATGTTTGTGGCAGTTTTGGGTACATTTGGGAAGCTGCTGGTAGATAAAACCAATGGTTTTAATTCAAATATGTCATTAATGTAATGACACGTAATACAGATATAAGACATCTGTTTAAATGGGTCGGTCCACAAATCCGTTGAAAACGCACCTCCCACATCCAATAAAATTTCATTAACTTTAGGCACAATTTCATTCAGACACCTTTCAGCGGTCTGACGAACGTGTTTTGAAATAGTTCTACGATGAGGTAAAACATCAATAGCTTTGACTCGCCCTAAAGTAGCTCCTAAGTTTATTAAGTTTTGTGCTAAATGAAGAAAACCGCTTCCTTCAACAATGTCGAATGGTATTAGATCGTCTGTGCAAAGTTTAACACAACTATCTAAGATTTTTCTTTTTTCATCATCCGAAATTTGTTTTAAAGATGGGTGGAAATAGTTTTCTAAAGATTTTGATGAACATGATGGAGCACAAGTTTTGGCATGTCGAGAAAGTCTACTAGAGCCCAATGAACTTTTGTACTTTAACCCATTAAGGACGGAGATTTTACCCTTCCTCCCCCCCAATCTTTCCCTTGAACTGAATTAACTTCATTGGGGTTACTTGAGTGAGAATGTCCTTTTCTATTTTTTCAGATGTCAGATGCGAGATTTCGTAAATATGGCCAGGTGACCATACGGTCACGCTAGTCCTTTATGTGACCATACTATAAACCATTGTTTGCTGTTACCATACGGTAACCCTAGTACTTAATGGGTTAAAATAGATTTGCAATGATTGCACTGAACATAATCCAGTTCCATATTTGATTCGGATTCAAATATCTCCAAAAATTGTTTCCACACTTCCGATTTTCCAACATCATTCTTCTTGCACTTATATTCACCAGAATTAATATTATTAATTATAGTTCTCTAATCAATATCCATTTTTGAACACACTGAAGAAAATATGCTCAACCTTTACTGCCTCTTCTAGCTTACTGAATAGCAAAAGAATTAACTTTCTAATGCATATGCATCAGTAGTTTTGTTTCTTCAATTTTATAATCAACTTAGGGTGAATTATCGGCGCCAATGATGTTATGAATGAAATGCAGTCAAAACATTCGTCATTTCTTCTTTGTGTCCCCAGAGATGGAAGTGATATACATTCGTTAATTTTAGATGTCTGATCTCATGACTAACTAAGCAATATAAGATGCCGTTCTGAAATACCCAAAGAGCGCACCATAAGTACGTTTATTTTTCCCTTGAATCACTTTTTAAAATCTGTTTCAAGGAGTATGTTCAATAAATGAAAAATTTTTCGGGAGCCCGAGCCCGAACGCAATCGTGAATTAAAGAGCCCGAGCCTGGTTCGGGTCCGGGCTCGGGCTGATCCCGTCTCATCTCTAGCACACACTGAAAACCTTTGGAGTCCCCGTCACCATCAAGGAATCAAGAGGACTGGGACAAGAAGCTCCCCCTTTTTCTTCTAGCTTATCCACTAAACAGTTTTACCCGACTGCCGATCGGGTCACAGGAAAGTTGACTTCCCTGATTTGCCCGTGTGCCGGTCGCAGGCGCGTAGCCAGGAAAATTTTTCTGGTATGCGCCTGGAAAAAATTTCGGGGGGGATATGAACTTATATGTGTATAAATAGACGGAATTTCATCACTAATCCAAAAATTTCGGGGGGGGGATATATCCCGATATCCCCCCCCCTGGCTACGCCCCTGGCCGGTCGTTCAGTTCGTTTTTCACGCTTAGCTGCTGATTTCCCCAACTTCACTTTCCGTAGTTTGTAATGTTTCTAACAGATTGCTCCAGTAGTCCTATAAAGATTTGAGAGAAAAACACGTGCGCAGCTGTTTCCGAACAGGTTTACTGTTTTCTGACTGCGCGGGAAAATGGAAAATTTGTTGTTTTAGTCTGTCTTGCTTCACGAGTAATATTTCTTTCCAATTTGGTGATAAAATAAAATAATGATGAGCGACAGTGAGCAGCTTATAACCGAATATAACACTGATTTCGAATCCGATGGTGAATCGGAAATTTCTCTAAATGAATCTGGAAGTTTGTTGTCGGAATTATCCAGCGACGAAGAAGCGGAAAGTTTGGATCTAACTACTGTTCGGAAATTTTGTGAAATTGATGCTAATAATCCATCTCCACCATTCCTGTAAAGCGTTCTTACAGTTCAGTTAGTTTTTCGGGAGAAAGCCAACTTTAAAGTAAAAATAGTGTATTTTTTGTAATAATTAAAAATCGTTATAAATGATTAAATTCAACACCTGTAAAAGTTATGATTGCTGATATGAATTTATGTAATCAATTAGAATGCAAAATTGTTTATCAAAAATATGCTTATATTTGGACACAATATGACAAGAAAAAGAAACTGTTAAGTGGTTAAAGGAGTGCCGCCCATGAGACTACTGGCTTCACACCTTCCCAGGTGCTATTTGGAAGAGATCTTTGTCTTCCCGTCGATCTAGTGTTTAGTCGTATTCCAGATACGCCTTCAGGATACTGCCTCGCTAGAGGAGTACATGGAAAATTTTTGATCGAATTAGTTGATATAATCAACTAAAAATGAATGAAATTTTTAGTTGATTATATCAATGAAGTTCTTGATGCTGGTGTTAGGCATCTTCATGTTTTTTTCGGATGGTGCACCTGGACAAAACAAAAACAACGTGGTTGTGCGGTTTTTTCTTGCCCTAATTGAAACTGGCCGATTCGACAGTATTCATCACTATTTTCCTATTCGAGATCATTCGTACGTTCCGTGTGACCGCGACTTTAGTGTAATAAAACGAAAAATTAAAACAACTGAAAGGATTTACAGTATGCTGAACTTATGTTGCACTCTGCTGCTATTCAGGACAAGTTCTTCGTGGAATAGTAGAAAGTGAAAAAGTAAAGGATTTTAAATCATGGTGTGGTCAATTTCATATAAAAAAAAGTAATATCTAGGGAGACTCAAACAAGGAACATCTTAAAGGGGAAAAAAAAAAAAAAAAAAAAATCAACATTTTAACTTTTATTTAGTTTCATTATTCTAATAAACATGCAGGCCAACTTAAAGTAGAAAACTTTATTGGTGGACTCAATGAACTAACTTTTGACTTGAAAAAACCTGGGACTGGTTTACCAGAGCTTCGGAAAATTGTGTACCTATCAATATCAACAAAATCAATGACCTCAAGAAAGTCGAAGCCTATATACCCGCAGACATTGTTGGTGAATTTTATTCAAAAATTTATGACTGGCCAACTATCGATATGGATGACATTGAACTGTTTTCAGAAACAATGTTTGGAAAATGTGTATATATTATTTGAAAAATAAAATACTGATTTTTATTAATAATTTGAATTGTTTTACCTTTTATTTCATACCTGATAACATATCGTTTAGTCATTCATTTGAAAAACAACACATCTCAACAACGTTTATAATCTTTTTAAATATAATAAAATTTTATTTTGGTAGAATTGGCTTACCAAACCCCTGTAGAAACATATAAAAATATTCAAAAAATATATGATGTTAAATTATGAACCAGCTGGTTGTTTTTTTTTTTAATTATTTCCCGAAAGTTTACTTTTTTGGATATGAGGTGTTTCTCAAATGACCAATTCAATTAGTTTTATATAGTAAAATTTCAGTGTTATATTTA